>BSBK01008780.1:2500-88721 GCA_027943335.1 Chamaecyparis obtusa | reverse complement strand
GAATTAGAAACTATCTAAATACATTTTAGTATTAAAAAAGTAAAAGATACTTTTAAAAAATAAAGAAATAAAATCTTTGCTCAATTTTGATACTTTTAAAAAATAAAGAAATAATATCTACTTTTCTCATCAATCCTAAATTCCACCATCAAAAATTAATTTTTATAATTTATAAATTTAAATATATTGCAATTATACTATAGAAAATATGAATTTTTTTTTTAAAAAGCAAAAATATAAGAAATTTAATTGGTTCAAGTTCGGTAATTCCAAAAAATGATGCAATAGTACTTGCTTAGCCTACTAGCAAGTACTAATAAACAAAATTTGAATTTGATGAAATTTTTCCTTATCTTGTTATTCTTATGTGAAAATATAAATATATATATATATATATATATATATATATATATATATATATATATATATATATATATATATATATATATATATATATATATATATATATATATATATATATATATATATATATATATATATATATATATATATATATATATATATATATATACATATTTTAGGGGAACACCCCACAACGCAACGGTAAGTTGTGAGCCTCTCATTTGGGAGGTCTTGGGTTCAAGTCTTCTTGAGCCCCATGTTGATCTTGGCTTTGGCATATTACCTATCAAAAAAAATAAATTTATTTACATATTTTAAACTAATTAATAACATAAATATTTTTAATTATATAAAAGAGGGTTTTATTTATCAAAAAATTGTAAACCCCTGGCCCTTACCAAAGGATGCTCCGCTAAGCTTTGGTTGAGTAAAGGCATTAAATGTTTTATGGACATCATGGAAAATGATAACCTTGTTAGTTGGGAAACTCTTTCTCACAATTATAACCTCTTGGACTCCCATAAACGAACCTACAATCTCATCACTGCTGCTTGTGCACCTCTTTACCTCCCTCATAATACTCATGTGGACTCTCACCGTTACCTCAATTTTAGGTGGAAAGATGGCTCCCTCCTTCCCAAAGTCAAAGCCAAAGATATTTACAAGCTCCTTAATCATGATACTTCTGTGACTAACCATATTAACTCTACCTGGTACTATAACTCCAGCCCGGCTGATTGGCAGAAAGTCTTTGACAAGTTGTGGAAATCCCCCATCCCGCCTAAGATTAAATGCTTCAAGTGGCAGCTTTTACTTGACAGGTTACCTATTAGAAATCATCAGGTTGCTCTTGACAATTGTCCTATTTGTAGAACACCTGAAACTATGAGGCACATCTTTTTTGACTGCAGTTTTGCTAGAGAAATTTGGCTTATGTTTGGATTTTCTATTACTAAGCATGTCTATACTATTGATATCATTACTAGTTTTATTCATCGTCTTCACAAAGATGCTAACCTATTTTGGCATATCCTATCTTCTTCCATCCTTTGGTTCATTTGGAAATTGAGAAATGAGTCTAAATTCCAAGGCACTAATAGGACTATTACTAGGTTTTTTAGAAAACTCACCTATTTCAAAATTGCTTCGCAGGTATGTTGTGTGATGAATCTGGAACGGGAGAAGCTGTTGAGATTTCTCAGGGACAGACATGCCTCGATGTTTATCTATGAGATGAAGGATGGCTTCGAATGGGCCAGCATTGTGGATGATCAGTCTGTTGTTGATGCGGCGCTTGATAAGTTGATTTAGGATATCAGTGACAACAAAGGCCCTAGTTTTGACAAGTTAGATATTCTCGCTCAAATTCTGGAGCAAAAGAAGGTGGTCTGGATGGAGGGCTCTCTTGGCTAGACTACTTGGATTGATAATCATAATGATGTTCTGCACTAAAACTCTTTCATGCTATTGTTTTGTACCTCGCTTGTAATTATCTAGCTTTATGTTAACTTTTTCGTCCTGCCAGTGGGTTGAGGCATAGCCTCCCCTGAACTCTTGTTGTACTCATCTTTTGAACTCTCGATTATCAATATAAAAAATTGTAAATCAATTATTATTTAATATAAAATAAATTTTACAATTAAAAATAAGAAGCAATTATTATTTTGAATTGAAAATAAGAAGGAATTATTATTTTGAATTGACAATAAGAAGCAATTATTATTTGAATTACAAATAAAAAGTAATTATTATTTTGAATTAAAAATAAGAAGCAATTATTATTATTTTGAATTGAAAATAAAAATTTATTATTATTTTATGAATTTTACAATTAAAAATAAGAAGTAATTATTATTTTATATAAAATAAATTTGACAATTAAAAATAAGAAGCTTTCATTATAATAAAAAGAAAGTAACTTAAATTAAAGAATGTTATTCCTTATTCCATAAAGAAATGGAGATGTTTTTTTTAAACTAGAACTTACAAATTTTGATTTATTAAATAATATTATATATTCTAATGACAATGCTTCTTTATCCAAAACTCTACGAAGCAATTTTAAAATGTTACGGTTTGTCTTTAAAATGAATAGTTGTTAAAGAGTTATGGTGAATCAATGTTAAAAAAAAAAAGAATTTAAAGTTTTAAATTATTTAAATAATAATATATTTCAAAATAAAAATATATATTAAGATTTAATATTTATAATAAATTATTTATAAAATGAAAATTATATATATATATATATATATATATATATATATATATATATATATATATATATATATATATATATATATATATATATATATATATATATATATATATATATATATATATTATATATATATATATATATATATATATATATCTTATTTATTATATTAATGTATTGTTATGAAAAAATTATATATTGTATGTTTAAATCAAATTTTATGTAGTTTAAAATTTAATTCAATACTTATTATTATTAATAATATATTTTAAAAAATGAAAATATATTATGTTTAGTAAATTAAACTAAGTTTATGATGTTCCAAGACTTCATTTTATTCCATAACTTAACCGATTAATATTTACCAAGTATAGTTCTTTTTGTTACTTTTTATGTTGCCTTGTGATACCCTCCGTTGTTTTGTACTCTTTCGGTGAATGGTTAAGGGGTTGAACTCCACTTGAGGACTTGGGATCATAAGGGGGTTCCTAAACCTGTATACTGGGCCAAGTTTTTGTTTTGTTTTTTTCCTAGCTCCCTTGATGGCATGCTTGAGTAGGGTAATTGGGTATCCTAGGTGGGTGGCTCACCATAGGTGCCAGGGCCCAAAGTGGCCGCTAGGAAATCCTATGGGTGAATTTCTTAATTAAGTGATAACCATAAAATAAACTTGGGTTATGGGTGGGTTTAAACATAACAAAAGATAAATGTTATAATGGTCCACATAGACCCTGTTGGAGTACAAGGGCCATGTGTACTGCTAGGAAGTATCCCAGTTAGGGGGTACTGGGGTCCATGGCTGCTAGGAAGGATCCCAACCTAAAAGGCTATGTGATGACACTCACCTAATTGGTATGCTAGAACCATTACTCTTGTGATGTGATGTTTTGTTTTGTCTATGTGTTATGTTTTTTAAATTTTTCTTTTTGGTCTTTTGATGTTTATGGGAAGATTGTTATGGCCTTAGATTGCCTTATTGTTTGTGTGAACCTTGGATCTATCTCCTAGCACAGGGGAGTGGAACCTTACGATTTCATGTGGTTGGGTGGTTAAACTTTTTCGAGGTATTGTTCATTGTTTCATGGATGAATTTTCCTTTTGGATTCATGCTTGGAAGCTATGGAAGATACTACTTTTTCATGTACTACATTGTATTGTAATTCAAATGTATTATTTCATTGTAAGCCCTTGAAGGGTAGCATAATGTAATGCAACATGTAATAGAATATAATTGAAAGAAGACCTATGTTATGGGAAGGGTAGTTTTAGGAACATTGAAAGGGGAATGTTCATTTGTAATACGAAACATTTGTAATGAAGGATTTTAATTGTAAATTCCTACCTTATCTCTCTATGGTCTTGTTGATGTAAATATGAAAAGCAATGGTTTCTTAATGCAAAGTTATTTATGTTTTGAAAGAATAAATGAATCATGCTTAGAACATAAGTAATTGGGAAATGAATTAAAAGTTTAAGCATTCAGTTGAAGATGAAATCAAAGCAAATAGAGTAGGTCTTAATTGTTATCTCTTACCTTACTATTTATGAAATGTTTAAGTGATAAGTTGATAAAAAAGAAAGAGAAAACTTAAGGAATGGAAATGAATCTATACTACTTATGCATAATGAAGTCTAAGAGTTGATATTATCTTTATGCACATAAAATAGAGATAAAGGAATGAAGGAATGAATTTATAATGCTAACTTTGGTAACAAATGTTAGGGAACCTGTAGGGACATGTTTAGACTTAAGAGTTAGAAAGAAAATATTGTGATTGTTAATTTAAAAAAAATTAGTTGCATTTCTTGGAATTTTAGACCTTGTCCTTCTGGGTTCCTTGGCGGGGCGTTACATGATGAGCTAAATATTGTCAACCATACACTTAAAATATACCAATTCTAGCCTAAAGATAATATAAATTAAGAACAAAGGAATCTTAAGAGTGTTTCAATTTAAAATACTAAAATATTATTACATGGTAAACATTATATGACTCAACTCAATGATTTGTCCCTTCTATAAACTCATTCATCGAATTTGACTTAAATATAGTGTCAACTAATTCTTCAAAACATCAAGAAGGAAATAACTCAATCAACAAGATTATAAATAACCAATTATTGCTGGAACAACTAATCATACATAAACTATAGCTTTCAAGTATCTATTTTTTCTTTTTAGCGTAGATGCAAAGATTGATTAATTCAAATGTCTAGATTATTTTGTAGTTGAGATTCATAAGATCGCTAGTGGTCATTTGACTAATTGGTAACATTCATGTGGAAAGCACTTTTAGACCAATACTTGCATAAAGAAAATGTCACATTCATAATTTAGCAAGACAACTGCAATAACCCTAACATATCGACTTTTACCATACTTTATGGTTTTATTTGTGCAATCATTCGTATTGGGGACTAATACTAGAATATCAAGATTCACAACTTGAGAAATCAATAATTAGAAGACAAGAGCCATGGCATATAATTTCCACAATATCCAAGATTACAATAAAATTCTCATTAAACAAGAATGACGATAAAATTTAAATTTAAATGTAAAGAAATAAATCACAAAACTAAAACTTGACAAGGTAATTAAATCAACCATACTAAATTCTCAATTTAATTTTAAAATTATAAACTAATTTAAATTGTTCTTATTACAAGCCTTACTAAATATAGGCAATAAGTAATATAAAAGTAATTGAGTTTCCTAATTTAGTCAACTTGATTTATTTAAACAACTTAACTTACTTAAAATAAACTTAATAATGATTACCAATAATTAAACTTATATTAAATTAAATTACATTGAGCAAGACTATCTTAACCTACAAATACTCTTTTGAAACTATGTCATTATTCACCCCAAAAAAACACATACTAGGAAATAAAGAAAAAGGTTACAATAATTTTATAATCTTAAATATGGAAAGAATATATTCCTAAAGCTTTACTTGGAATTCCTTAATAATAAGCCAAAGGGGATATGACTTTACAAGCTCAATCGGTTTTTAAGAGAATAAAACTAAAATATATTCTGAACTAACCTTAAATTCCTACGTTGCAATTTCAAAAACAACTAATGAATGATAAAAGCAAAGGCTATGATCTTAAGCTGAGACACATCACATGAAGACCAAATTGCATTCACTAAAAAAAATTAACAATCACTTCATACTGTTGTAGAAAATTTAAAACTCCAAACTAATATGATAGGTTTAATAGTCAAGACAAAATGCCACTAAAAGAGGAATGCAAAGTGACATCCCAGAAACTCACCCTTATCAGCTTTCACGCAGGTCTTTTAACTTGCAATTTAAACAATGGAGGAGGTAAAAAAATACTTATGATAATGAATTACTATGGGCCAATTCATTGGTTACACAACAAAATCAAAAGTGTTCGATGGTCTGCAAGAATCGTTATTAGGTAATGTTGATGTGTGTTTTATGACTCATCAAACAATAGAATAAAATATCGAGGTATCTTATATTATCTTGATCAAAGTCTCATGTATGCTAAGATTGCGAGAAGATCATACAATGACTCCAAGATTCCTTTTATGTCAAGTCTTGTTTGTGGATAATCTCGGTGGTTGATGTGATTTGCTAAATATCCCAAGGGGCTTACATTTTCATTTCATAAATAGCTATCAAATCATGTTAGATGTAGTAGCTATCGAAAGATTTAACAATGAAACATTTTTTTTGGATGATATTCTAACCATTGGTATATCCGGGTCATAAGTTGGAGGAGTAAGTTGAGAGTGGACTCTACAAAAGTTGGGCCTATAAAGGATTGGCCAACACCGAAGATTTCTATAGAGACAAGGAGTTTTATAAGTGTTGTTCAACATACATGCATAGGTTTACTTTGAATTTGTCCTTACTAATTTCTTCTCTATATTTAATTGTAGTCATGGGTAATAACTTTCAATGGGGTAAAATACATTGTTGATGATTTTTTTAAGATAAAAGGTGTGACACATGTAATTTTACTAGTGAAATAAGTTGATTACATTATAGAACTAGAAGACGAAAGACATTAGAAAAAAAATATTATTATATTGGTTAGAACAACATTTGTTAGAAACATTCAAAAGTTAAAAAAATACACAAAAAATTATAAAATTAATAACCATAATTCTTAAACGCTTACAACGAGCTATCAACTTTGACATCCAATATTAAACCAATACGAATAATAATTAAAGATAATGCCACAACACCAAAAAAAATTGATTGCATTAAAAATCTCTTTTTCTTTTCAAATTAATACACCAATTCTTCAACATCAAACCCTAATCATTACAAAATCTAAATTGAATAACATCAAAATCACATTGTTTGTGAAAGAAAAGTTCACGTGAATGTTGAACCTTCAAACATATCATATTCTACTATTGATTATCAAAAATTATCTTCCAAAATAATGCTCACAAACATACCCATATAGATTTGCCCCTACAAAATAGAATTCCGAACCAAATCCATACTATTAGACAAGAAATAGAAACTATCTTAAGCATAAAATATTTTTCATCTTCTAATAGTATTAAAACACATCAAGAGTTAACACCAACAATCTTGATCAATAGCATTCTACTCTTGCAAATTGTTAAAAAAAAACACATCAAGTTTAACAGAATTGTATGAGCCAATTTCATTTAGCTCGCACTTGGAGAGTTGTAAATAAAGACAAATGATATGGGTAAGCTGAGAATAGCCATTAAAAAGGATTTTTTTTAAGCCATGGTTATGTACACCAAGATTGATGGTCAATAAGCACCCATTTAAATGCCTAATTGTCAACAATAATCCCAAAGTGTGATAGAAACAAAGATCTCCATCCTTTCTAAATTAACATTACATGTACTTTTAAAAGCAAGGATTAATTAATGGACGTGAGGCGATGAAAATATGGAAACTATTGTCCATAATTAGAAGGCAATCTAAAAATTTACTCCAAAGTGGCAACTTCTAATCATTGGACCAAATTAATAGAAAAAAACTATTTCAATCGTGGTAAGCATAGATAATTTCATGACTCGTGTACTCTTGTAGGATTTCATTAGTGAAAAAAGTTCATTAGCAGAAACAAAAAGAAATTCCTTTGTCTCATCATGCTCATCAATAGTTGTGGATTTGTTTGCTTCCTTGAAATATAACAAAGTCTCTAATTGTTCATTTTTCTATTCTAGATTATATCCATCCTTTTTCTATTCTGGATTATATCCATGATTACAATGGAATCCCCTTCAACGTGGATTCTATTAATTTTTTTATTTACAAAGTCAATAAGGAAGGTACTAGCTTCAACTTTCATTATTAGCACTAAGAGATTTTTTTAAAAAATTTAGTCAATAGAAGCTCACCAATATTATGTCTAATCACATTTTATTTTTGAGAAGATTATAATTTATTTGGAGGCTCCATCAAGATTTAAGGTAATTATTGTAAAAAAAAAGAGGAATCCATATTATAACTTTACTTTCAGTTTTTGATTTACCAAATTGATGGAGTTTCAAATTGATAATACAATTATTGTAAAATCTTACTATTTTAACTTAAAGAATTTTAGGTTGTTATTGCATTCTTAAGAACATTGGACACAACTGTTTTTTATATATCTCTGTAGATCTTGTAAATTATCTCTTCATATTTAGAAGGGAATCTTCTAAATTGAAATTGTACTCCAATCAATGATAGTAGATGACAAGGGAAGGGCTTATCTACCAAATACAAGTATAAATAGGTTTACAATACTAAGAAGGTTGGCTTATAAAATGATGAAAAAGTGAATTTGGAAAGGTGTCTTTCCAATCAAATTTGTTACAAATCTATTTCTAACACTTAATATTACGATTCAATAATAATTGATTATTCATCTTCTCTTTCACGCAAAAACACACAATTGAAAAATAGAAAATCACTCAAAAAACATTAAACAAAAAACTTTTTGACATTTTTTACTCAATCGTGTACCTAAGTAGGGTATTTCATTTTCTTCCTAAATCCATTTAAAATTAGCATAGACATTGGTGATGAAATACAAATGGAATGAAAGGGAGGACTTGACCATTGTCAAATTTTAACTGTCCGCAAGGTAAGAATTGGTGAAAGTCAACAGTAATTTCTTAAGTCGGAGCTGTTAAATGGAGTTGAGTAAATATAATGTTATTAGCAATCTCGAAAGCGTATCCGATCTTAGCTCAGTTGGTAGAGCGGAGGACTGTAGTGGGAATCAAAATCCCTAAGGAATCCTTAGGTCGCTGGTTCGATTCCGGCAGATCGGATGTCTTTTAATTTTCATTTTTTATCCACTTTCACTATACAATATATTTTTATTACTTTTAAATAGCTATCATTTTTTATCCACTTTCACTATACAATATATTTTTATTACTTTTAAATAGCTATGGTATGTTGAAACGGCTAGCCAGATAGATATAAAATCTGACTGACTTGATCCATCTGTGTTCAACTTTCTTTATAAATCTTGAAGCAAATTAATTTTAAACTATCCTGTTACATCTCCTTTCTCTCTTCAATTATCTAACTTTAACTTGTATTTGAAGAAGTGAGAAATGGCCAACTTTTGAGGCCCACCCACAGTTAGCAAATGATGAAAAGAAACCTTCCCTACCTTTCAAATCACTCGTTAAATTTACTGTTATTCTCTTCCTTTTTCTTATTTCCCATGTTTTTCCTTCCTTCCTCAAGAGTATTAATATATGAAAATTCTCATCCTTCAAGTTGTCATCAGTCATTTTCTTTCTTTCTCGATCACATGAACTTTTTTTCAATATATGAAATATCCTCACAATCTTTTTAAATTTTTCATTCAAAATTTATTTATAAATTTAATTTTCTTTATCATTGAATAACTCCACAATCATTGAACTCTTATCATTGAACTCTTCTTATTCAATGTATCTTTGCAGTTTTTTAATTTTTCTTAATTAAAATATTTATGAATAGAAGAAAGATGGTAGAAAGATATTTCAGCATGAGTTAATTCAAGTAAAACTTAAAGAAATTAATATTAGAAAAACTAATATTAACATTCTATTGATTAAAATAAAATCTAGATTGTTCAAATTTTAATTGTACATTCAATTAAATCAATAGATATTTAGCCTTCAAAGATTTCATGAACTGAGGCATGTTAAAGATGTGAACATAAACATGTATATAAAAGGTATGCTAAGGGAATACGGGTTCATATACTGTAAGTTGATTTTTTTTAATTTTTTAAGGTGTTTCAAATAGTGTCCATCTATGAATTTTTCTATGCAGTTCATGTGAGTTAATTTTCACAATCATTTTTTTAAGAAGTTGACAAATTTATATGGATATGAAATTTTTTCAAGTTTGAGAGTAATGGTAATTTTATTAAGATATCAAATACATCACAAATATTTACCTATCTATTTCATCTATACACTATCAAATTATTGTAGAATTTCACATCTTCTACTTGTTCCAACAAATGAGTATTAATATTTAAAAATAATTATAGAAAAAGGCTCTACTACCTACGAATGCAAAATCTAGGAAACACTTGTTAAATTCTTCAGGAAGACACAATACAACTTCCCTTGCAGTTGGGACAGGGTGTCCAAGTGTTGAAAATCACTTTGCACTCCAGAATGTTCATGGATGTGATAATATCCTTTCAGCCTCCAAAATGCCAAAGCAAATTGAAGATTCTGCATTTCTAAATCACTCTAGGGTTCCAAGGCTTCCTTCGTCCAGGAAGAAGGTTAATAAGTCAAACCAATAGAAGAATGGCTCTATATCTACAAATAGAGTCAATGGGCAGAAAGGGGGCAAGCGAACCCTAGAGCAGACATTGCTAATATGGATAAATCTAAGAAGGAGAAGGATGGATGGCACTTGGTTAGAAACTGTAAAGAAAAAAAAACCTAAAGAATAGAGCTTCTCTGAATAGAGTCAGAGACATAAATTATTATGGTAAATATGATGCAAACAATCAGGGAAACAGATTATGGATTATCCACATCACAAGTAACACTCCTAAATTTTCCAGAGGAGCTAATTCTATTAAACTTGGGAAAAGACTTCCCCCATCTCTACAAGATCATCTAAACCTCAATATTGATCTCCCTCCCAATTCTCATTCGGTTGCATCCTTTAGACTAGGGAGAAAGAAGTATGGAACTCAAAGACCAAGAGGCCCTAGGGATATGATCAAGCAAGTCAAATCCTCTAATAACCTACAAAAGGAGAATAGTACATCTTCCCTTGCAAAGAAACAACTTAACCTATCATAATCAAGGAACCCTAGGAAGGAGATGGAGGATAGTAAGTTTGTAACTCTGGAGGTAAAGGACTAATCTAGCGACATTATGTGGAATCACTACAAGAACCATGGACTCTTCGCTAAATGGTGAGGTTTTGAGGTGGACTTAGAGGACATTTCTCAATGGTTTAAGGAAACATGTCCTAGACAGGTAATTATTACTACCCTACCAGATGATTTCTTATATATAGATTGTAAGGACAGTAATTTAAAGCAAAAACTTCTATCGGGGAATTGATTGTATTTCAATTGTTACTCTATCAAATTATTCATTTGGAAGCCTAATTTTAATCATGAGGATATTATAGGTTTAAAAGTTGCTAGATGGATTGAGTTTCATAATGTTTTGATAGAATTATTTCATTGCCAAATATTAAATAGAATCGGTAATTTACTAGGAGGATTTGTTGGCATAGAACTTTGTGATCTTAGATCTTCCATGATTAAAATGTTGGTTAATATGAAAATAAATGTTAGTAATCTTAGACCTATTAATATCATAACCAATCATTCATATTATCTTCTCAAACCTTATGTTTATCAAGGAGATACCCATACAAATAAAGTAGTGGATAGATGGAATCATCCCCTCTTTAAATATAATATTGTTAGGAATAAAGAAGAGGTATGTATCCCAAATCCCCTAGTAAGGTGACAATTTGTTTCAATAAAAATAATGGGGACTTTATTATCCAATAGTCAAAATCTCTAGAGCCTTGTCCCCCTACCATTGATAGTGGTCTCACTCAGCACAAGAATGACAAGAAAATATCTACTATAAAGAAGGATGATCCCCACAAATGGTCGAAAAGGAATTTCTCTCCTCCCATTGTACCATAGAAATCATATTGGGGACAGAGGTCTTTGAGAGAAACAGAGTTTGAACTGCAAGAGATTCAAAAGAATGAAGTGGTAGCCCTTCCTATTCTGGATAACTCTGATGATAGGCATAATGAATTAACAATTGGTAAAGAGGAAGATAATAAAGATGGAGAAAAAGAGGAACCTGCCCTTGGTGAAGGAGAAAAGAAGGAAATGATGAAAGAGCAGAGGGGACACAGACTATCGAAGTAAGCACTGAGATAAAAGATCTATAATGTGGTAAGTATAACAAGGCTATAGAAGTTGAGGAGGTAGCCATTGAACATGGGAGAAGGATAGTGAGAAGGATGCCATGAATATTGAAGAGGAGATGAACAACAAGATGAATAATAACTATAGGATCTCTCTTGAAATAGAAAGAATGAAGGTAGAAGATTGTCAAGATATGAGAAAGGAGGAAGAGGAACTAGAGAATACTGAGAAGGTGGAGGAAGAATTAAACATAATTACAAATTATTTATGCAATGAGGTGGTCAATGATCTTATGCACATATTTAAGGATGAAATTGTTGATGAGGAAGAAGTATTTATGCAAAGACAACTACTAATGAAAAAAAATTAGAATTGAGAAAGGTACGCCCTAGTTTAGAAGTAGAAGAAATATTGGTAGAATTAAATCATAAGGAAGGGGAGGAAGTGAAGACCATCAGTATTGTGCAAATAGGGGAAGGAAAAGAGACCCTGGACTGTGCCAAGACTTGTAAGAAAAGAAGGATAAGATCACTTACTAAACTAAGAATCAAAGATAGGGTTTTTGTGGGTCAAACCAAACTCACCTCTATGTTTTATGTAGGGAAGAGGAAGATCCTTCCCAAAGAGACATGAAGATCCTTACATGGAATGTTAGGGGCATGAATTCCCCTAACAAGAAACATATTATTAAATGTTGCATTTCTAATACTAATTCATATTTAATAATGATTCAAGAAACAAAATTAAATAAAGAAGACTTTGACACATTTAGGAAAAGAATGGGCTTTAGGGAAGTTGTAGGCTCTTCTACAAATGGGGCATCAGGGGGTCTATCCATAATTTGGGGCCTGAGGTGTGTTTTTTTCATTGTGGATGAGTGTCAGCATAACTGGATGAGTGGTTGGGTGAAAAGTACAAAAAACAATCTCAGTTTTCTTCTAATAAATGTTTATGGACCTATACAAACTAGAGATAAAAAACAAGTATAGCATGAGATTGAACAATATTTAAAGAAGACCCCTGATGAAATTTGTATCATGCGGGGATATTTTAACGTTATCACAAAGAATAAGGAAAAATGGGGAGCTTGTTAGAGGATGTTAATAGCAGCCATTAATTTTGTAGATCGAATTAATAGAAATAGTTTTTTGGGAAATCAAAATGGTCGAGGATGCTTTCACATGGAACAGTAGAAGAAAGGGGTTCAATAATATAGCTAATAAATCAGATAGATTCTTTCTTTATGGCACCCTGACAAACTTCCCTTATACTATGGAAGCGAAGATTATTCCAATATCTAGATCAAACCATTACCCGGTCCAACTAAGGATCTTGGAGGATTTAGGACCCAAAAATGTATGTTCAAATTTGAATAGATGTGGCTGAAAGATGGGAATATATTAAAATTAATTGAACAATGGTAGAATGAGACAAATGTTTTAGGATCAAAACTATACAAGGTAGCAAAAAAAATAAATGTCATTAAACAAAGCTCCAAAGATGGAACACGAAACACTTTGGTAACATCTTTTAGTCTAAAACTAAACTTGAAGAAGAACTAGCTAAAGTAAATACAATAGTAATTAAGAATGGAATAGATGAGACTCTCTATTTAAAAGAGAATGACCTGCTAAAAGAATATGAAGAGATCCTAGCTAAGGAGGAAATCTATTGGCGTTATAAATCTACGGAAACATGGTTAGAGGGAGGAGACAAGAATACTAAGTTCTTCCATAACAACACAAAATAGAGAAGAGCAGTAAATAAGATCACTAGAATTAAAAGTAGGAATGAGGCCCTCATAGAGAACCCTAAACAAATCACAGATGAGGTTGTAAGTTACTTTGAAAAAAAATTAAATAATGTGGAAGGATCTAATTTGAGAGGACATGATAATATAGTTTAAAATGTCCCAAAGTTAATAATGTAAGATCAAAACAAAAGGTTGATGGAAAAATTTACTAAACAAGAAATAGAGGATGCCCTAATGCAGATGAATCTGGACAAATCACCTAGATCACATGAATTTCCCATTGGCTTCTTTCTGAAATATTGGCATTTCATCAGGGATGAGGTCACTAAAGCCTTAGAAGGAGTGAGAAACTCAAGAAGCATGCTTAAGGAGATAAATAATACCTTCCTAGAATTAATTCCTAAAAAAAAGTAGAAAGATTTAATGACTTTAGACTGATAGCTTTATGTAATACTATCTACAAGCCACTCACCAAAACTCTATCTAATAGACTTCATAAAATTCTTCAAGTCATAATCAGTGAGGAACAAACTGGTTTTTCTCTAGGAAGATCCATTTATGATGGATTCATTATAGCCCAATATTCTCATCAAATTAGATATTAAGAAAGCCTGTGATAAGGTCGATTGACACTTTCTATGTAATTTCCTGGAGGCATTTGGCTTTACAAGACCTTGGATTAACCTAATCTATGAATGCATATCCTCTCCAAAGATTTCAATTTTAGTGAATGATTCCCTGGAAGGCTATTTTAACATCTCTAGAGTCTTGAGACAAGGGGATCCAATCTTCCCCTTTTTAATCATTATCGTGGTAGAGTTCCTGGGCAGATCTATTATTAAAGCTAGGGGGATTAATAAAATTAATGGAATTAGAATTACTAGTTAACTAAACCCTACCACACATCAAAAATTTGTGGACAACATCATGTTGTATGGGCAAGGAGAAAAGGATGAAGAAAGAGTGTTTAAAATAATATTAGACTCCTACTTAGAAGCCTCGGGGTGGGAAACCAGTCCATAAAAATCAAAAGTTTTCTTCTTTAACACTGAGACTAATCTAGAAAGAGAGATATGAAAAACATTAAATTTTAAAAAGGGATAATTACCTTTCAAATATCTTGGGTTGTCCCTAAACAAAGGAAGTATATTCTCTCAAATATGGGACCCAACGATAGATAGAATCAAAAATAGAATTGATTCTTGGAAAGGAAAATGGTTTTCTTCTGTTGGTAGAGTGACTATTGATAGCTTGGGATAAGGTATGTAGACCCAAGGAGGAGGGGGGAATAGGCATAAAAAATATCAAAGAGAAAATTAAATCCCTAGGAGCTAAGTTGGTTTGGAGAATGTATAAAAACCCACATCTCAAGTGGGTCAAGATTCTCACCCATAAATACCTAAAAAGTCATGAACCCACAAATATTTTCAAAGACAAATCCCCTCCTAGAGGATCTTGAATTTGGAACTTCATGCTAGAACGTAGAAACATTATTATGGAAAGATTGACTTGGAACCTAGGCAAGGACAAGAAGGTCTCATTCTGGTCAGATCCATGGAGAGGCTTCAAAGCCATAGAAAATATGTCCAACTTTGAAGCCTCTAGGTCCCTTCTAGAATCCAGATGGGGGAGATATGTAAGAGATTATATTGAAGGAATAGAAGGTGGTATTTGTAAAGGTTGGAAATGGGTATCTATGGATGATTTGGATATTCTGGCCCAAGAAAAAGTAGAGACAGTAAATATCCTTGGTAGCAGAAGCATAGATTTTCACTTAGGGAAAGATAATTTAGTACGGGATGCCTCAAGAATAGGGGAATACAATACAAAGGATGGATACAATTACCTTGTAAGTAAATAGCTCAGATCCAAAATAGATATTCCCTTGAATATTTGAAGGGACAAACACTGTCTACCCAAGGTTGGCATTTTCTCACGGCTAACCTTGCAGAACAGGATTTTTCACTGTAGATAGGTTTAGGAATATGGGCTATGAGGTCCCAGGTAGGTTCCCCCTATGTGAAGAGGAGGAAGAAAACACATATCATATACTACTCAACTGTAATTTCTCAAATAGATGTTGGAGATGGTTAAGTACCAAACTTGGTTGGAGCTTGGCCTTTCCTAGGACTATTATGGGTATGTTCCAAGCATGGTGTATCATCATAAAATAATATTTGTATGGGTTTCTAAGGAAGGTATCTCCATATATTATGATTTGGGAACTATGAAAAGAGAGAAACAAACATATATTCAAGTAAAATAAAATGGAATGGGAACAACTTATACATAAAATAGAGGTGTCTATCATTGAAACTCTAAATAGGAAAATCGTGAATCAACAAAAAAGGGGAACGAAGATGACCTATTGGAATCAGAAGATGAGAGGAAGGTGGATGGGGCTTCAAATCCTCCCATACATGGTATTGGGAGCTAAGGAGAGTGTGAAGAAAAGAGCTAAATGTATCTGGCAACCTCCAAAAAAAGGTTGGTTCAAGCTTAACTTTGATGGGGCCTCAAGGGGGAATCCAAGGAAATCTAGAAAAGGATGTATTCTACATAATGTAGAGGGTATAGAAGTGTCCAAAAAGGCTCAACCAATAAGAATAGAGACTAATAAAATGACAAAGCTATCAACCCTTGTGGAAGGTCTTCTTATATGCAAAAATCTAGGGATTGAAAATTGGCAATCAAAGGGGACTCAGCAATTATAATCAATGCCCTTAGGAAAGTATCTATTCTTAATTAGAGACTAGATTTTATTTTCTCTAGAGCTCTCCACTTAATTCAATCCTTCATAAAGATAACCATTAATCACATTTATAGAGAAGATAATTCTAGGGCAGATGAACTAGCTAACAAAGGGGCAAATGGTCTCACTATTGGGTAACGAACCCAAGACTGTCCTAGGAAAGATACTCAAGTCAAGGAATTTTTTTATTTTTCTCCTAGGTTAGAGCTCTCCACTTTTGTCCTTTTGATAATCAAGAGTACCCCTCGAATGGCATCATCCTTCTAAAAGTGTACATTTAGAAATACATTTTTTTAATGGATTACAAATAAATGCATAAATATAGGCTTAAGACATATCCATAAGAGTCTAAATAATTATAATTTGTACTAGATGAATAAGATCATTTATATTATCTCATGAGAAACTAGAGGTTTAATATGCCACACTTATTAATTATTGAAAATATTTATGCAGCTTTGTAACTGGAGTCATCTCTTACCATTATGAATCAACCCTTTAAGTTTAGAGATCACCTAGCTTCCAATTGGTATCTAATTATGAGCCTTGGTGTCATTAATCCTCACATAAGGTGAAAGGACCTTTTCATAGCTTTTGATCTAAAACTTCACACATTTTAAAGGATTTTGTATTTAGTGAACCCAATATAATCTCCACTTTATTACATCATTAATTTTCATCCCTAGTTCATCATGAGTTTTCTATTTTTCTAGGCAAAACACTCTATGGCTATTTATAACTACCTTAGGCCATACCTCTCAACACAAAAACTCAAAAATATCATTATTCCATCTTTTCCTATTCTCACTATAGAAATATTAGTCACTAGAGATGGAGACTCTGGTAAAGTTGTCTGGTGAGAAATGAAAAATAATGATCACTGATATAGTTACAAAGGACCGGATGGAAGGTATTTTAAAATTTCCTCATGAACTTTTCATTGGTTTCATTATAAAGATGTTTGACGAGGAGTATGTCCTCAATGTGGATAGGAATAGGGTTAATTCTGACATTTCCTCAATGTTTAGGAACTTGCACTGGTACCTCGATGTTTCTAGTACTAGGAGGTATTTGAGGAAAGGGTACCAAAAATTACTCAAATTTTGAATTTCCTCTTATGGATTTTTCACATTAATAGGCCTAACAATCATGGTTGGTTTGCTAAATACCTTTCTTAAGAAAGAATAGGAGGATATGAAGATGTTCTTGAAATTGCTAGTGTATCTCTCCTTGACGAGGATGAAGATAGGAGCGAGACTCTAGAAGGCTCCAACAAGGGTAGGAAGTGAGGATGGAAGAGGTCAGTGGAAGCTAAGAACAGTGACGACCCAAGTGAGGCCTACTATGATAAGAAAGGAAAGGGCATAAAATGGGGTTATAACTACCATACTTGGCTAGGGGTTGGGGTGGTAGATCTTTTTTAGTTTTAAGGAGAACATCAGTACTTAAGCTTATCTCCATTGTTATTTAGATACATGGTTTATGTTAACTCTTTTTGGCTCCCAACCTAAAATTCTTAATGGAAAGTGGTGTATCTAAAACTCTATTTACCTATGAATATTAAACTATTATATACTACTAATAGTTGAAGAGGCTTAGCTTGGGTTAAAAATAAATGGCATGTATGGATTGTCTCTAGCTTAAGCATCTTGTTTTCTAAGATATATCTTTTTAATGCTACCTCTAGTAGAGAGGTACTAATTTTTTCGTATATTTGAATGGTCCTTATGGTCAATGTGTAGTACGTGACCTTCTGACACAAATACCACATCAACCAAAAATAATATAGACTAAAGAGTCGATCAAAAAGCCAAAGGTCAAATGCACAAGTCAGCTAGATACAAAGAGATTCCTGATAATATGGGAATAAAAGAAGTACAATTATGACCAAAACTATTGAAAAGATAAGGAATACCTCTTATCCAACAAAAGTGGAATGTCGACCATCTATTGAATCTACTAACATAAACAAAATAATAGATGTTATATCGACTCAATATAAAGGTTTCAACCAACTTGTCTAAATAACAACTCAAAAAGATATCGACCAACTGTCAAATCAAAACAATGTAAGATAAAGATTAGATTAAATATGAGTTTCCATATTAATGACAAGGTAAACAAAAAACTTGTCAATACCACCTAGAAGAGTACATAGGAGCATAAGCACTATGAAGAAATTTCTTCTTGAAAGAAGCTACGATCGCATGTTCACACAAAACATCAAGGGAGATAATTGTGGGAGTGTGTATTGTGCTCCACCCTACCACAAAGCATTAATGCTTCCTCGAAATTCTTCCTGACATGAAGGATACCCAAACCAGCTAGAGGTAGTCTAAAAAAGTAAAACTAACTGAAGTAATGGAATATGTGCTACATTATACATCCACATTCAATTTTCAATATACATATCATGGAATTCAAAGAAAAAAATAAACATTCCTTGTAAAATTGATTCCATCTCAAACATATGAAATCATAGTAGTGATACTACAAACATACTCTTCTTGCTAAAGTCAAGATTTATTTTTAATACATGTGAAGTGTGCATCACGAAAAGATAAGATTAAAGAAATCTCAAACATCCCCTTTAGTAAGCTCATTAATATCATCTTAATACATCTTAATTTCTCAATACACATGAAACACTTCTCCCACTCTTTAAGCATGTAGTTAATGAAATAATCTGCATGAATAATGTATGGTTTACTCTATACTCTTTAGGAATCAACTATAGTGTTCATATAATGTTAGAGTAATAAAGTGTTTACTTATTAGTTAAATTATTAAGTCACTTATTATCTCTTTCTACTTAAGCTAAACTTTAGGCATATAATAATTAATTACTTTATTAATTATTATCATGCAACCTAGGTTTGTTCACCCTTTTAGGTTTTTGATCTCCTTTATAAGGATTGATCTCCTTTGTTTTCATAACAGATTATATAATAGATTATTCATTATTGAATTGTAACTTTTATTTTTTTACATCAATGATTTCTCCTCTCTCGTGGATCCATGCGTACAGGCCTCTCTAGCTTCTTTCTTTTCTCTCTTTCTGTGATAGGTGTTTGCATGTAGGTGTTCTTGGGAGCTATATTTTGTTTACTCATCAACTCCAATATGGTATCAGAGCTTTAGATCTATTTGACCCTATCCTCTTTCTGAGAGTTTCAGTCGTGTTCGTTAGATCTATGTTTTAGAGGGTTTCCTATTGATTCTGGGGGGGACCTCTCTTTCTAGTCCTTATGGCTTCAAATGGACCTGACAGTTGCGTTCAGAGCATCCAAGAACCCATAGATCCATATAAAGCTTGTCCATTTTGGACAAAGTTGGAATCTATGGCAAAAAAGATTGCAACCAGCCCTAGCACGGATCCTGAGGTGGTCACTGGTATTTTGGAGCATTTTTTGCTCAAAGGAACCTCGCCGTTGAGCTCAAAGTGGCCAAGAACCCCCATTTCCATATAAGGCACATCTGATTCAAACATCTTTGCATTTTGAGGCAAAAAAAATTTGTATTCCAGGGTTGTACGACCCTAGCACACAGTTTGAGGCAGTATGACAATTTTTTTAAAAAAATAAAAAATAAACAAATTTTTTTGGGGGGTAGCCCACTAGCGGTCATAGTTACCGCCAAGCAGCCCGCAGCCGCTTAGCAGTCACCAAGCGGTGTCACCGTCAGTGATAGCGCGGTGACTGTCGTGGTCCCTAGCGTGATTGCCAGTCACCCACCCCAAACCATCAGATGCCAAGAGAAATATAATGCCAGCCCTTAGCCCCCTCCATCGATCACATGGGGACCAGCCCCCGACCGCTAGGAGCCTTTGGACTTTCAGCCCCCTCGTCACCCGTGTGACCAAGGGCCCATATTTTTTAGCCTCGGGGACCTATTGGTTTTTTTGCCATGATGGCCATTTGGACGTCAATTTTAAGCTTGTGAAGTGCTGACATCAGCACATTTTAGCACCTATGGACACCATTTTTGGGCTCATCAACATACATGTGGTTTTTTGCTCATAACTTGAACATACAGTGTCAAAATCAGACAAGTGAGATATCATTGGAAAGATGGTTCCGAGCTCTATCCAGATCTAGAGGTTGGAATTTTTTATTTTTCTTTTTTGATGGTGTGGTTTACTGTCAAATCCAAATGTTCATTTTTACACTTCGGGAGCTCTATCTTGTGCATTCGGACTCTGTTTTGGGAAAATAATATATCATTGGAAAGCTTGTTCTGAGACCTTTCCAGTGTTGTGAGTCATTTTTCTAGATTCTTCTCCAGGTATATTTTATTCATTTTCTTTCATTTTTTCACTCTAGTGGATATCTTGGATGTTACATGTCATGGGATCTCTTCCCTTTGAGGGATGGCTCGTTTTTGGTTGTTATTTTATTTCAACAGACTTCGCTCTTCTTTGAGCAGTGTATACTTCACTTTTGTAGCATTCTTTTATGCACACACATTGAGATAAAGTGTCATTCTATTGCATGTATGGGATCTTGCACATGTTTGTGCTCTATGTACTTGCATTCCATTATAAAGTGCCAAGGGGGTTTAGTTGTTTGCCTTTGTTTTCCATCTACTTTTTTCATGTGAGCATTCCTCCAATGACATTAGCCTTAGGTATCTCTATATGTGTTTGTACTCTCTCTACACCTTCAATGTTTCAGATTCTTCTTCATCGTGCAGTTCATATTTGATGTTCTTTTCAATGTACCTATCATTACTCCCTTGTCAGCATTATGGGGGGGTTTCTACTATTGGTTCTATTGCTTCATTGGTTCGATAGTGTGAGCTATGTATTCAGTATTTGTTCCTATGTACTAGGTGGATGCAGTGGCTGGGTACCCATGCATTTTGGTGAGATGGATCATTTACCATATGGACACTCTTTTCTTTCCTATTTTTGGAAGTACTCTTCCAACTTTGATTGATCAGATCTTCATACTTTGGTATTTGTATGTCATCTGTATCTTCGAGTTCAAGTGTTTCCCTTTGTTTGCCTCCTGATTCAAGTAGTTTCATTTGAGGACACTCATGCAGATTATAGTCTTCTCTACCTGATCATATTTCAGTGGAGGATCTTCAAATCAGCAGTTACTTCTTAACAGAGTTTGCAGCTTCTTGCTTCAATGATGTTCTACATGTTCATCTGTGTTCCTATTTTCTGGAACATTCCTAGTTTTGAAGGCTTCTTCAGTCCTTTAGACTAGTCTTTGTCTCCTTTTGGAGTAGAGTTTTTCCCATGTGGTTTTCTCTATTTCTTCACTTTATAGAGACTCTCTTTTGTACTTGGGTACCTGATTAGGACTTTTTTTGTCGAAACCATTTACTTTCAGTAGTTCTTTCTATGTTTTTAGCTTCTCCCAAAGTTCATCTTAAGGGGGGTTGCTAGAGTAATAAAATGTTTACTTACTAATTGAATCATATTGATTTAATTATTAAGTCACTTATTATATCTTTCTACTTAAGCTAAACTTTAGGCATATAATAATTAATTACTTTATTAATTATTATCATGCAACCTAAGTTTGTTCACCCTTTTAGGGTTTTGATCTCCTTTGTTTTCATAATACATCAAGTATAACAGATTATTCATTATTGAATTGTAACTTTTATTTTTACACATCAATGATTTCTCCTCTCTCGTGGATCCATTTGTTCAAGCCTCTCTAGCTTCTTGCTTCTCTCTCTTTCTGTGACAGGTGTTTGCATGCAGGTGTTCTTGGGAGCTGTGGGTTGTTTACTCATCAACTCCATTATATAATTGAGTTACTTTTATGCCAAACCCCTCCATAAAATCCTTTAAGATTAGTAGTAATTTATACACATTAGTTCCACCATCATAGTTAAATTTTCCACTCTATCACAAAAATATTCATGAGCTATCTTGGTCTCATAGTGCATCTAGCGTGAATCTTTTCCTTCAATTTAACGTAATGAAAACAATGGATCAAAGACATTTCTCATTGATAGATAAATATAATATACACTTCCATACTCAAATCATAATTCAAACTCAATCAATCATAATAAATTTACAAGTTTGAAATCATAGCCAAATTTCATCACAACTAAAAATGTCTAAAGCATCTCACACTAAGTATCTTTTGTTTACCATTTCCTTAAAACTCTAGGGTACTCCAAGTGATACAAAAAAGTAGGTAGAAGAAATTCACTTTCCTAATCATGGTTGTAACTAAAATATTAAGGATTTGAAAGGTTTGCAGTACAATGTCTAAATTTAAACTCAGTAATAAGCTTAACCTTGTCTAAAAAGGAAAAACTTAAAGATTGATTATTTTTTATAACCTATTTTCAAATCAATCATTGGCAAGTTCATCACAAACAAATCAAGTCACATTCTATAGAGTTCCAATGAAACATTGTTTCCTACAAAATTGCAATCTTTTATCCTATTGGATGTAATCACTCAAAAATGGTCTAGTAAAGCTTGAGCCTCACTCTAACATTAAAATTTTAAATACCAGACTTTTATCTTATGCTTAATCAATCTTGTGCATGGATTTAATCTCTTATTTCTTGATCAAATCATCACTTTAATCATTTATTTGATTATATCTTAAAGTTTGACCACTTTATCCTAAGCTTCATTTAATTAAAAGAACATGTCCCATTTTAATTAAATAAACTCAATTAATTAAAAGGGAATTTCCTAATTTTAAAAGAAAAGAAAAAGACTTTTTGTCTACACATTGATTGCACATTCTCCAAGGTGAGTGGAATCTCCTTTTGCCTCTTAATATCTTCCACACATATTTTTGCCTCTTAACCATATCCATTGATTTTTCCTCTTGAGAATGTTGTGCACCACAGTCAAAATAGGGATGATTCTCCACCCTTGAATTTTTCCTCTTAATCTATCACCGTCCTTTTCTCTTTAAAAGGAGACTTTGTCCTCATTCTTGGCTAATCTTAATCTTGCAATATTTGACATGCTTGCACTCTTGCATTCTTAGAGTATTCTTGAGCACTTACTTGCATCTTGCCTTCTAGTTTACTTACATTCTTAGATTAGTATTTCCTTATTTCATTTAGCTTAAATCACATAGCTTAACTAGGAGGTACTAAAATCTTGTTAGATTAGCTTTTCTTTCTTGTTCTTGCATTTGCATTATAGCTTAGTTCTTGCATCTCATTTAGATTATCTCTCATTCTTGCATCTTCATTTGAATCTCTCATTCTATGGTACACCTTGCAAGGGTTTCTTATTGAGGTTCATTTGAGATCCACCATTCAATATTATTTACATTCTTGCACGTCATAGATAGGAAGCTATAAGTTGCTTCTTGAGATTTTCTTCTTCATGGATTCTCTCAAGTGTAATGGTTTATAGAAGTGTTGTCACTTTTTTATCACACATTGGAAAACCATCATTAGCATATATTTACCTATATATCCCTTGAATGTTTCCTTCTAATGGATTATAATCCTTCAATGGACTTTCAAATATGTGGATTTATTAACATTTAACTGATTATTTCATGGCCTCAATCCCAATTGTCTCTCTAGTCTTTTTGAAATAGTGGAATAATGGTTGAGACAATCTTATTTAGATTGTATAATTTCAAGACAATGAAAGACTATGACTTTTTTCTTTAAGGAGATAATATAAAGTTGAATAGTATTGCTTTTGTTCTTTCCCTGATGTTTAAGAGTAAAGAATATTTTCTAATGCAGAGTTGAAAAACTTAACCAAAGTTTATAAAAATAAATCCATCAAAAGAAACTCATCGTAGTTCTCTAACATCCTATTGTAATGGAACAAAAGTGGAAATTGTTGAATACGTTCCTCCAAACAAAGCTTTTCATTTGTACAATTGAAGGTAGAAGAGACCTGATAAATAAATAATCATTCTTGAACCAGCTACATTTTCTTTCAAAAATCAGGGCACAAGTTTTAAAGAGATACCTATAGGGTCCATACAAACCAAAGAAATAAACAATATAAGAGATAGCTCAGGTTTAATAAGCACAATAAAAATACCATCATCGAGCCTCAATAAAATAGCCTTCCAGGCTTAGCACTTACAAAGATCACCTTCATCATCAATTTTATCATAATAAGGAAAAAAAATGCTACGAAAAGAGAAGGGAGAAGACTACTAAATATCTTGTTCAAAAGACAATTAAATCATATAGAGCTTGATTTATGAGATAGTTTATTGTTGGAAGACATTCTCCTAACTTAAGGAAGTAGTCTACCACTAGATAAAAGGATTCCCAACATGTAATTTCAATGCTTCGAAAGCAGAGGAAGATGTAATTACAAACCAAAGAACAACTATTTGAGGCCAGTTTCAACGAAACCCATACAAAACTAACAGAGGAAAATTATGAATTTCATAGGCACACAATAGCTTCAATTGGTAATAGAAAAAGAATCAGAGAAGAATTTATTTTTAAGACATCAAAAATTCAAACTGCCAAGTCATTGTTATTGAGATGCATGACATAAGATTGTGCAATTCTAAGCAAACAGAAAAACCAAGTGTCGATACTAGTAATGTTTCCAAGTGTAGAAGGCGTTTCTAGAAATGAATAATTTTCTTTCAAAAAAAAATTATTTGTTTATACCAGAAACATATGCAGAGACAAAACCATGTTCCTTATAGCACTTTGGAAGTAAATATTTTCAAGGTTTAAACCAAATATCTGATTTATACATAATTACGTATCCAAGAAAGAAAGATTTCTACACTAATAGATAGTAGGGAACCTGGAATTTATATGCAGAATTTTAAAAATTCCCTTGTTGTGTCTTTGTCTCTATTTTCCTAGCTTTTTCCATGCCCTTCTCTCCTTCCTCCCAAAACAATTTTTCCTCTTCCCCCTTTTAGATTTTGTGAGATCCATCTTGTAATGACGGATGAGTGTTTCATGCCTTAATGATAGCTTGTAAGAGCTAGTCTTCATGAAATTTTTCTCCTATTTAAAACTCCACTCTCACATTTGGCATAGATTTAGGGGAAGAGTGGTAGTTTGTGTTTGAAAAAAATGGGTTGTGACATCCTTCCCCCCTTAAATAATGCATCATCCCAATGTGTCGATTTAACTTTGCAATCTTATCCAAAGAAAAATCATGAAACTCGCAGTTCACAAGATTTATAAGTTAACTTTCATTATTCAAATATTCAAGATAATCCATTTATCCACTTTCATATTTTAGCGTAAATCAAGAAGATTCAAATGTGTTTTACAAGGTTAGATTACCTCTCTCCAACAATAATCCCCCTCTCTTATGATGTGTCATTTCATCTGTTGTATACATGCAAACAACATGAAAGCATCAATTCATGTCGTAATCATAATCGAAATGAAAATCTATCATTGAACCTTTATCTCAATGCTTTCATATATAACTTACTTAATACCCTTAAGTGGAAATAATGTACACACATACATGTGCTTAATATACCATACCATGGCATCACATTGAGTTGATCACATTTTTGGATACTTGATATCATATTTTTGTCACACTCATATGTAGACACTCACAATATTTTTAGTTCAATTTCCATATCATTACTTGTGGAAGAAAATTTTCAATGTCCAATATTCAAGAGTAAATATAATCATTTCAAAAATGCAAATTTTTAATTAAAATAAGCTCTAGTTCAAAATTTGACCACAAGTAAGTAAATCATTCATACATACCATTTAACATGTGGTACTTACTAAATGAGAAAAACATCCATCCATACTTTCAATTTACCTATAAAGGTTAGTGGATCCATTTTTCTATTTATATGATCTAGGCTCTCATGCCCATCTTATCACAATATAAATCAATACATCATGTATGTTATATTTCTATAACAGTGCATCCAAAAACATAACCATAAAGGTCAATCATGAAACAAGATACATAAGTGCAATCAGACGTCTCTCCTTCTATAAGTCCATGTCTCCTAGCAAAAGGACATCTTGAGATGGGAGTGTGGCTTAGACACTTGTCCATTATATCAACAAATCATTACACTTGTGGTTCAGATGCTTGTCAAATCAATCCACAAAGCCTTACACTTCTTTGGGATTCTATCTACTTACAGAATTCTCAACCCTACAATGCCCAAAAAAAATAAAAGGCAGGGGGTTCTTTGTGTGGCCATGAAACTTTCTATTGTTCATAAATGTGACAAGGAGATAGAACATGGGTAACATATTTTTGAAAAAATATGTGAACAAGATTTGGCCAAAGCATCTTTTTATCATTGGGAATGAAAATCGGTAAGTAGAGAAACATCCATTTCTATCCTTTCCCATTTACTTCTTCCACATTAGCACCCTCACTGAAGGTAATTTTTCCAATACACATACATAGTAAAGAAATGGTATGAACCCAAGTATAGAATTTATTTCTTTCCATTTAATATTGCATTAACAAAAGAAAAAAAATCGCACAACAAATAAACTAGTCTAATGAATTATGCCTTAAATCATGAGCAATCATAATACATCATAAGAAGTAATGTAAGAAGAAAGTGTTGACCATTCTGTCAAAACATCAATAGTGCTTCATAACCAAATAATTCTATTCCATTTCCATCAAAAGATGGTGACCTACTCATCGGTCATCAAATGCATCAAATAATACATCTATTTCAATCACCTCATAATAATTTCATGCAAGGTCTCAAATATAATCACCCATGTGCTAGTATATCTTATTAGTGTCAAAAAGATGTATTTTCCATGGATTCCATCATTCCATGAATATCCAATCAATTCTCCTTATAGCATCAAAACTCGCATCAAAAAAATATCAATCAATGTTAATTATTTCATACAATGCATTTCTAATATACACAACCATTTGCATGTCAATTCGATTTGATCATTTCATAATAGTTGAAACATATTTCAAGTAACATATGAATGCAAGATTAAGAATGGTATGTTCTTTGCAATCTACTCCCTTTTACAATATATCAATATGAACATGACAGATGACATCACTTCACATCACAGGACTAGCAACATAAAACACATATTCTAGCCACCACAAGATCATAAGAAATCACAATACTCAAAGTTTGCAAATTTCAATTCAAAACCTCAAGGTTCATAAGAAAAATCAAAAGAAGTAAGTGTGAACAAAAATCTCAAAGATTACATCATCATGTAGTAACACATTCAATTGGTTAATAGAACATAGAATAGTTAATTATCTCTTTTATTTTTTAAATCTCATGCAATGCAAGTAAGACATATATATATATATATATATATATATATATATATATATATATATATATATATATATATATATATATATATATATATATATATATATATATATATATATATATATATATATATATATATATATAATTTTTCTATGAATTTCTATTTCATATAAAACATGTTGAATTCTTCTTCCCCAAGAATTTTATAAGGATCTAGTATTAAAATATTTTCATAACATATGCAAAAATACATTACATTAATACATATTTCCATATTTTTTCACAAGCCAAGTCCTAAATTTTGGCAAGTACTCATACCTTTATTGCATATCCATAATTATTTAACTACACAATATCTCATAGAATTTTATCTTCTTTCATTTCTACACAAATATAGAGAAATGAACATTAAATTTTAAGTGCATCTTCTACACAATGTACCTCATTATTTCTCACATATTCTACCATTTTTCAAAATAAGAGACAAAACATAATCACACCAATCAGAATTAGACAATTTATCAAGCTCATAGAAATGTTTCAATCTTTCGTACCAATAAATCTCATACACATAAGAGGTATTTTCCTATTAGTGTCTATTTCTCACTCTATAACATTCTTTCCTTTCCAATATAGTGTAAGCATAACTAGAAGACACACTAACTAGCCCTGGGTCTACACTTAGATTTATAGAATAAGCATTAGTCGACTTACAGTTTGTGCAACTAAGGGTCACAACTAAGCATAGTGAGCTCAAGGTTGTAGCATGGAACCTAGATCTGATACCATATGTAGTACTTGACCTTCCGACACAAATGCCACATCTAAAAAAATAATAAAGACTAAGGAGTTGATCAACAAGTCAAAGGTCAATGCACAAGTCAACTAAATACAAAGAGATTCTTGATAATATAGGAATAAAAGAAGTACAATTACCACCAAAAATGTCAAAAAGATAGGGAATACCTTTGTGTCCAAGAAAAGTGGAATTTTGACCATCTGTCGAATGTACTAACATAATCACAATAATAGATGTTATATCAAATCAATATAAAGGTTCGACCAACTTGTCTAAATAACAACTCAAAAAGATATCGACCAATTGTCGAATCAAAATAATGTAAGATAAAGATTAGATTAAATATGAACTTCCATATTAATGACAAGGTAAACAAAAAACTTGTCAATACCACCTAGAAGAGTGCATAGGAGCATAAGCACTATGAATAAATTCCTTCCTGAAAGAAGCTACGATCTCTTGTTCACACAAAACATCAAGGGTAAGAATATTGTGGAAGTGTGTTTCCATCCTACCACGAAGCATTAACGCTTCCTAGGAATCCTTCTTGACATGAAGGATACCCAACCCAGCTAGAGGTGGTCTAACAAAGTAAAACTAACTGAAGTAATGGAATATGTACTACATTATACATCCACATTCAATTTTCAATATACATGTCATGGACTTCAAAGAAAAAAATATTCATTGTAAAATTAATTCCATCTCAAACATATGAAAGCATAGTAGTGATAATGCAAACATACTCTTCTTGCTAAAGTCAAGATTTATTTTCAATACATGTGAATTGTGCATCACAGAAAGATAAGATTAAGGAAAGCTCAAACATCCCCTTTAATAAGCTCATTAAGGTCATCTTAATACATCTTAATTTCGCAATACACATGAAACACTTCTCCCACTCTTTAATCATGTAGTTAATGAAATACTCTGCATGAATAATGTATGGTTTACTCTATACTCTTTAGGCATAAACTATAGTGCTCATCGAATTGAGTTACTTTTATGCCAAACCCCTACATAAAGTCATTTAAGATTAGTAGTAATTTATACACATTAGCTCCACTATCATAGTCAAATTTTGCACTCTATCACACAAATATTCTTGATCTATCTTGCTCTCACAGTGTATCTAGCGTGAACCTTTTCCTTTAATTTAAATAAATGAAAACAATGGATCAAAGACATTTCTCATTGATAGAAAATAGCATATACACTTCCATACTCAAATCATAATTCAAACTTAATTTATCATAATAAATATACAAGTTTGAAATCATAGCCAAATTTCATCACAAATAAAAATGTCTAAAACATCTCACACTAAGTATATTTTGTTTACCTTTTCCTTAACACTCTAGGGTACTCCAAGTGATACAAAAAAGTAGGTAGAAGAAATCCACTTTCTTAATCCTGGTTGTAACTGAAATATTAAGGATTTGAAAGGCTTGGAGTACAATGTCTAAATTTAAACTCAGTAATGAGCTTAACCTCATCTAAAAAGAAAAAAACTTAAAGATTGATTATTTGTGATAACCCATTTTTAAATCAATCATTGGCAAGCTCATCACAGACAAGTTAATTCACATTCTAAGGAGTTCCAATGAAACATTATTTCCTACAAAACCGTAATCTTTTATCCTATTGGAAAACCATCATTAGCAATATTTACCTATATATCCCTTGAATGTTTCCTTCAAATGGATCAGAATCATTCTTGATGGACTTTCAAAGATGTGGCTTTATTAGTTTGTTTAACTAATTATTTCATGGCCTCAATCCCAACTGTCTCTCCAGTCTTTTTGAAACAGTGGAATAATCATTGAGACAATCTTGTTTAGATTGTAGAATTTCAAGATGATGAAAGACTATGACTTCTTTCTTTAAGGCGATACTATAAGGTTAAACAATATTGTTTTTGGGTTTTCCTTGGTGTTTAAAAGTAAAGAATATTTTCTAATGCGGAGTTGAAAAACATCACCAAAGTTTATAAAAATAAATCCCTCAAAAGCAACTCATTGCAGTTCTCTAACATTTGATTGTAATGGAAAAAAAGTAGAAATTGTTGAATACATTCCTCCAAACAAAGTTTTTTAGGTGTACAATTGAAGGTAGAAGAGATCTGATAAATAAAAAATCATTCCTGAACCAGCAGCATTTTCTTTCAAAAATCAAGGCACAAGTTTTAAAGAGATATAAGGTGGCGTTTTCCATATAAGCCAGAAAAATGAACAGTAGAAGAGATGGCTGGGGAATAATAAGAACAATAAAAATACCATCATCGAGCCTTAATAAAATATCCTTCCAGGCTCGTCACTTACAAAGATCACCTTCATCATCAATTTTATCATAATAAGGAAAAATTGCTACAAAAAAGAGAAGGGAGAAGACTATTAAATATCTTGTTCAAAAGCCAATTAAATCATATAGAGCTTGATTTATGAGACGGTTTGTTGTTGGAAGACATTCATCTGACTTATGGAAGTAGTTATACCACCGAATAGAATGATTCCCAACATGCAATTTCAATACTTCGAAAGATGAGGAAAATGTAATTACATACCAAAGTGATGATATACAACTGATTGAATATCTTGATGAAATGAATGGACAAGTGATAGATGGTGATTAGATATCATCGAGATACTAAAAGTGATATGTATGGCAATCAAATCATTCAATGTATCGTCATTGATGTCAACTAGTTTTGATTGTACTTATCATGATAGTTACAAACATCTGGAGAAGAAAATGATAAAGGAATGAGATATCTACATGAAGATGAGATGAATGTGGAAGATGTGGCTAAGGTATACATTGGGTAACTTATTGATGAGTCTATGGCATCATGTTATTGACTTGATTGTATTATATGAATTTGTTATATATTGAAGATCAGAAATAAACAAGTTTATATGGTCGATAATTGAAGATTTATGTATACACCGAGGTAGTGTAGTGTATACCCAGTAATAGTAATAACCAAGTTAGTTATCACTGACACATTTTGTATTAATTGAGTAAGAGAAAAAAATAAAGTTTATAACAGTTGACTGAATTGATGAGCTAGACAATTGCTTATGATTGTGAGGTAGAAGATAAAGTTTGTTATGATGATCTAATGGCTAACAAAATTCAAGATTGATCGAATGGACAAGGATGAAATGTGTTATAGACACATCTGTCAAGGAAGCTTGAAGCGGAAAAAGGAATGATGGAGATTAAGAGGCAAAATCTAACAGATGATAAGAAAATGGTTTATGAAGTCTATTTAAAGAGACATGAGATTCATTATTGAGTTTGGAGCTTATTGACACTACAAGAGAATTAGCGTGAAAGGACTATTTTCATGCACCACTGATCAAACTAGTTACAGATAGAACTGAGCTGAACTATAGGCATTACCGAGCATCAGGGTATTATTCACCGAGGTGAACAAGTTGGAGGATATGAAGGATTAAATTGAATATTGATCAGAGGGGGTATTTTGAGCTTAGTATAGATCTGAAAATATGCAAATCTTATATTTATTTGAATTAGTTGTATCAGTTTAACCATTGTTACAACAAAATCTCTTAACTAGGTGGACTTAACAGTCTTTTTGTATTTCAATATGACATTCAATGAATGTTGTTGGTTTTCTTGTTGACCCCATAGTGAATGTTGGTCAAGAGAGAACTATTAGTGATAAATCCTCTAACCAAGTCACACCTTATAGTGTGTTTTGTAACCTTTGACATGGTTGGCTCCTAACCGAGCTCACTTCAGAAGAGTGAATTATTTTGGGTTACCAGTCCCAGGTGGTTTTTCTCCTAATAGGGTTTCCACATTAAAAATTTGTGTTATGTGTATTTGATGTGATTGGATTATTATTTTACTTTACACATTTCATAACTAATCAGATCAGTAAACATAGTATTGAATTGACTGTCAATCGATAGATGAAGAGAAATTTATTTTTGATAGCTTACCAAGTTGATAATTTGTTTGAAAAGCTTAAATATATACATCTGGGAGATTTGGGACTATAGGATAACTAGAACTAACTGATTCACCCCCGCCCCCCTCTCAATTATCTAGTATCAAAGTTCATTGGTTGCTTGGAAGGAAATTTTAAAGAACTTAAGCTAAAGAACACAAGATGTATAAGAGAGAGGTGCCAAAGCTGAATAAAGACAACTTCTCAACATGGAAAAGCATAATGAAGTTGCATATATCTGGAATTGGAGAATCTACAATATTTTACTTGGATAATGCTTACATTGAATCAACTAGACCTTTGACTATTTATCAGTTGAGAGATAGACATGAACACAACATGACAATGATAGAGATTGATGTTGCCTTATTTGATGTATAATTTGAAGATATCAAGACATGTACTAATGCTAAAGCAATGTGGGACAAACTTTCACTAATTCATGGAGGAGATGTAAATGTGTTTAGAGAAAGAGCTGACAGCCTTAGAGGAAAGTTTAATGATATCAAAATGAAAGGTGAGAACATTTTGAAGGATCTGATAACCTTTGATCCGAAGAAGCCCAAGAACACCTACATGCAAATACTAAGGGCCAAACTCAGAAATTCTCAAAAAAAGAGAGCTAATTGCTAATCCAAGTAACTGAAAAAAGAATTACAAGGTTCAACCTATAAAGGTGAACAAAACCCTAAAGCCTAAAAAAAAAGCTAGGTTGCACATTAATAATTAATAAAAGAATTAATTATTAATGCACCTAAGAGAAAGCTTAAGCACTAAAGAGAAATAACTTAACTAATTAAATCAATATGATTTAATTAGTAAGAAAACTAAATATTACTCTAACACCCCCCCTTAAGCTAAGGGCAAGGGGTAAGCTAACCTAGCACGGCTATGAAAGCAGGAAATGGGTCCCAGCAACAAGGCCTGATCAGGTACCCAATACAAGGAAATCTCTGTAAACCGGAGACAAAGGAGAAAACCCAGTGGGAAAAACTCCTCTCCAAAAAGAGATATAAAAGCAAGCAAAAGACAAAAAAAATGACTTCAAGAGACTCTCTCAAAGCCATAAGTATAATGTGTGCTGCCAACCCCCCCGTGAGAGAGGATCGAGGCTCCAAAGCCTCCCCGAAATGAAAGAACCCCTGCATTAATGAACAAACCACTGTGACTCCAATGCAGAGGAGTGAAATTCAATGGACACTAAAGAGGTAACCTTGAAAGATGAGGTGTCACTGGAAGACCGAGATGATGCTCAAAGGAGTAAACATAAGGATCCTGAAAGGGAATCCCCAATGTAGGTGGTGTGACAAGTGTGTTGACACTGTCATGAAAGAGGAGATGAATGGCCTCTATAGAATCCTCAAAAAGTGCACTTGGTGGCTCGATGAATGGAGCTGGAGGATCAGGTAGTGTGGAAGAAGAATCCTGTTGAAGAGAAAAGACCGCAACAGGATGTGGTGTGGCAGTCATAGCAGTGATCTCAGGAACAATACAAAGGTTCAAGCAACCCGACTGCACCACATGATGCTCTCACGAAAGAGGAGAGTTGTGCTCCGACAATGGAGATGGTGGACCAAATTGTGAGAAGGTGTAGAGATGGGTGGAATGATCAACTGTCCCTTTAGCAACAATGCCTCCTGTCGCACTATCCCGAATGAAGACTGAATCTGCAATGAACTCAACTGTCTTCCCTAATCCATTGTGTGTAATCTGATAAATCAAGAGAAGGTTTATAGACAGAGATGGAACATGCAATACATCATTGAATGTGCCATCCTAAATGCTTACTAAACCTTTCCCGTAGACTCTCAGGAAAGTGTTATTCCCCATGAGAATATGAGGAATGGGAGAAACCTCAATAGTAGAGAAGACCCCTTGAGAAGATGCCATATGGTGAGAAGCCCCTAAATCCAGTATCCAAGGGACCTATGAAGGGGTTGCAATGGATGCCCACAATGCATGACCTTGCCTAGATGTCGAAGATGTGGAAGAAGACTGAAAAGAAGACCCCTATGACGTAGAAGAGGATGGAGAGGAAATAGTGCTTTTTTGAAGAAGAGCTTGCAAATCTACAATCTATTTCTCATAGCCATCAAATCTCTTCTGAAAATAATGTGACTCATCATGAGGTCCCTTCTGACAATAGGAACATATAGGGCTCTCAGTCTTCTATTTCTCCTTCTTCGAAGAAGATGGTGGGCCAGTAGAGTGCTAAGAAGAGGAATCTGATATTTGCTTCGGCTTCTACTTCTGTGTACCCTAAGGTGTCTTGGCAAGCAATGCCTATGATTGTGAACCTGTAAGTGAATCCATCTGAGTGAGGTTGGACTACTCATGAGTCAATCTGTCACAAAACGTCTCAAAAGAGGGCATAACATGTCATGCACCCAGTGCATCCATAGTGGAGTAGAAGGTAGAAGTGAAAATCTGATAAGGACCGCGAAGCTTTGAGAGTATTAGAAAGATACACTCATCATCTGACTTCATCTTTCCAGAAACCTGTAAAATAGATCGAAGAGACTTGAACTTCATCAAGAAGTCCTCAATGCTAGTGAATGATTCAGGTACCAAGGAGGTGAACTCTGCATCTATCTGTAGAACCCTGAACTAATTCATTGTGCGAAACAAGGTGGAAAACTTATTCCACATAGCCCTAGGTGTGGTCAAACCATCCAGGTGGAACAACAACCCATATAAAATATTCAGTGCAATGAGGCCCATTGCCTCATCCATCCTATTTCTCTACATAAGAGCCTCATAAGGCCTTTATAGAATTGGCGGAGCCTCATCAAGGCATGACCATAACCCTTTTTCCATAAGCAATCTGGTCATCTATCCTTTCCAAGTGTGGTAGTTGTGAGGTGTAAGGTAGGCGACAGAAGAGTCTGCCATTGAGGGAAGGTAGACAGCAGTAGAAGGGTCTCTTTGAAATAATTGACAAAAAAATAATTTTCACCCCCCCCACAAAATATTATACTATCTCCCATACACTTCAAATAAGTATGTAAGCACAAAAAAAAAAGGAAAAAACATGATTTTCAAATACCTCCACTTTGACATCAAAAATAGGAACTCAAATGGCCAAATCAAAAAATGAAACTAGCACCATTGTCTTTGGCTCAAAAAGAGCTTTCTAGCGATATTTCATTTTCTAAAAAATGATATTGTATGCAAAAGTTACGGCCAAAAGACTAACAGGAGGTATAAAAATTACACTCTCTAGAAAAAGTCAGAGACGGGAAATAATTTGACGGTCGTATGGCCATCATTGGATGTCCAGATGATGTTAGCTAGTGTCAGTGGGGAATGGTGGTCGGTGGGTGGCAGCTCCGGCGGAGATGGCGGCCGGGTGGCGCAGCGATGGCGGTGGGGCCAGGCGGTGGCGTGGTGGCCAGAAGGCGAAGCGTGGGTGGGGAGTTGGGCGCGGGTCAGGCCGTGGTGGCGCGCTAGTGGTGCGCTGGTGATGCGGCCGGCAGTGCTTTAGAAAGCCCTAAATGGGCATGTTTTTCAAGATTTTTGATTTTTTTTCTCGATTTGCGTGTTGTACGGCCTTGGAAGGAGAAAAATTTTCCCAGAGGTCACTATGGCCAAAAAACACAAATTTTATATGAAAAGTTGATCTCCCGAGCCCTCTGAGCGCAATTGCAGCATCCATTTTTGCTCAAAATGCTCTAAAAAAACTTCACCTCCAGATTGATGACAAAAACTTTGAAAGAACTATAGTGCCTGTAAAAAGTGCTAAAAAAAATTTATTTTTTGTAGGCAAAAAAGAAACAAAAAATAACGTCTTGCAGAGAATACCAGATCTAAAAAAACTTGAAACCCTTAACCTGAAAAACTGCTTCAAAAACACCAGAACAGGTAGTAGCAGGGGAGCTCTGATACCATGAAGGATCTAATAACCTCTGATTCGAAGAAGCCCAAGAACACCTACATGCAAATACCTGGTACAAGGAGGAAGCAAGAAAGAGAGAAAGGGCCAAACTCAGAAATTCTCAAAAAAAGAGAGCTACTTGCTAATCCAAGTAACTGAAAAAAGAATTACAAGGTTCAACCTATAAAGGTGAACAAAACCCTAAAGCCTAAAAAAAAGCTAGGTTGCACATTAATAATTAATAAAAGAATTAATTATTAATGTACCTAAGAGAAAGCTTAAGCACTAAAGAGAAATAACTTAACTAATTAAATCAAATATGATTTAATTAGTAAGCAAACTAAATATTACTCTAACACATTTCACAGTACAATAACCGAATCAAGGAGATTGTCAATGTTATTCAAGGAGCAGGAGGTGTTATTGATGAAGACACTGTTGTGAGTAAAATTATCAGAACCATGTTGCCAATCTATGCTATTAGAGTCTTTGCAATTCATGAAATGAGATCTGCCCAGGGTAACATTCTTATAATTGATAGCCTGGTTAGTAAGTTGACTACTTTTGAGTTGAATAACTATGATAACAGTATTGTACCAAATGTTGAGTTTGCATTTATGTCATCTATCAAAATTAGAAAATCAAGTAGTAAACACATGATAAGAAATGAGAGTGACAGTGACAGTGATGAGGATGAACTTGATGAACTTGAACCATTAATGGCTAGGAGACTACAAAAAGGTAAAGGAAGATACAAAGGTAAATTACCTTTGGTATGTTTTAACTGTAAAGAGATCAATCACATTGTAGCTAGATGTCCTAACCGAAAAGATGATGACAAAGACAAAGAACCATCTGGTGATAAAAAAGTATGATAGAAGAGATAACCCAAATCGCAGAGGCAACCGACAGTATGACAGAAGAAGTAACCGAGACTACAAAGATAAAGGCAAGAAATCATGTTACCTTGTTGAAGATGATGATGACACTGACATCAACATCAATGAAGACATTGAAGTGGTATTTGTAGCTTTGAAAGAAGAACAAAGGTATGTTGAAACATCACTTATTTCTAAAGTTAGCAAGAATGATACATGGATTATTGATAGTGGTTGTACTCATCATATGACTGGTGATGAAGACAAATTTGAGTACCTTGAACATTATAATGGAGGATCTATTAAAATGGGAAATGATACACCTTGTCTAGTAAAAGGAAAAGGATCTATCTTGTTGAGAAATGAGATTAGATGTGAGAATGCATATTGGGTGAAGGGATTTAACTATAATTTGTTGAGTGTAGCACAACTAAATAACTTAGGTCAGTGAGTTGCATTTGAAAATAGAAAGGTGAAAATCTATGATGAGATTGGAAAGTTGGTCGGTACTGGTGAACAATCAAAAGGTAATCTGTTCTATCTTCACAATGTTGAAACTTATTGTTTAATGGATAGAACTGAAGATGTGTGGTTGTTGCACAAAAGGTTATGTCATGTGAATTTTGACAACATGGTTAAGATTAGTAAGAAAAGAAAAGTTAGAGGCTTGCCGAGCTTATCTAAACCTGACCATGTCATGTGCAAACAATGTCAAATGGGAAAAATATCAAAATCTAGTTTCAAGAGAAAGGCCTATTCATCTAAAGCTATTTTGGAGTTGGTTCACATCGACTTATGTGGTCCTATGAGAACTTAGAGTTATTATGGTGATAGATATTTTATTTTATTTGTTGATGAATACTCTAGAATAATGACAGTTATGTTTTTGAAAGAGAAATTTGAAGCCTTCAAGATGTTTAAATGGTATAAAGCTAAAGAGGAAAAGAGTTAAAATGCTTAAGATCTGATAGAGGTGGTGAGTTTATTTATGATGAGTTCACTATTTTTTGTAATGAGAATGGAATTAAAAGACAGGTTTCTGCACCGAGAACACCATAGCAGAATGGAATTGTTGAAAGGAGGAATAGATCCATAGTTGATTGTGCTAGAACACTAATGATTGAAAAAGATGTTGCACAAATGTACTGGAGAGAAGTTGTTTGCACTGTTGTATACACATTGAACTGGGTACAACTAAAGAAAGATTCAAATAAGACACCTTATGGGTTATGGTATGAGAACACACCTAATGTAAGTTATATCAGAATATTTGGAAGTAGATGTTACATTCTGAAAGATGATAGAAATGGAAATTTTAATTCTAAAGGTGATGAAGGAATATTCTTAGGATACTTAACTAAAATTAAAGCTTACAAATGTTTGAATGAGGTTTCTAACAAAATGATTGAAAGTGAAAATATGAGAGTTGATGAGTTTGCTAAGAAAAATAATGAAGAAAGCAAAAAGGAATCAAAATACTACTGTAGATATACATTCATTGAGAAACTTGACATTCCGCCCGAGCCACAGACTAAAGCTATCGAGCAACAGGATAAAGATATAGAGCATCAGCCTATAGAGACCAAGAATCAGGAAGCAGATACCAAGGAAGATATTGATCCTACACCTACTGATGAACAAAGAAGAGAACAAGTGTTAGAAAAATTTGTGAGAAGACACCATCCACAAAATTAGATTATTGGTGACAAGCAAGCTGGCATGATGACACGAAGTAAGTTGAGAAACACCACATGTTTAGTTTGTGAATTTGAACCTAAAAATGTTAGAGATACACTTGAGAATGATGAATGGATTAAAGCAATGAATGAGGAAATTGAGAAACTACTAAAAAACAAAAAATGGATAATGGTACCGAGACCGAATGATAAAAATATTATTTGAACAAATTGGATATTCAGAAACAAGTTGAATGAAAATGGTGAAGTCACTAGGAACAAAGAAAGACTTGTATGTAAAGGGTATGCACAAGAAGAAGGTATTGATTATGGTGAGACTTTTGCACTAGTTGCAAGACTTGAAGGAGTTAGAATATTACTTGCATATTCTTCCTACAAAGGATTCAAAGTATATCAAATGGATGTTAAATCTACATTTTTGAATGGGATACTTGAGGAAGAGGTTTACATTGAACAACCTGAAGGTTTTGTTGATCCAAATCAGAAAAATATGGTATGTAAGTTGCATAAAGCATTGTATGGACTAAAACAAGCACCGAGAGCATGGTATGAGAGACTGCATTCATATCTTATCAGTATTGGATTTGTTAGAACAAGTGATAATAGCAATTTATATTTGAAAGGAGAAACTGATGACAAGATTCTTATTGCTGAAATTTTTGTTGATGATATTTTGAGGACATGCTAATCTATGCAAATCATTTTTTGATGAAATGAGAAAGGAATTTGAAATGTCAATGTTTGGAGAGATTAAATTCTTTCTTGGTTTGCAAATTCTACAACAAAGTGAAGGAATATTCATTACATAATCAAATTCATCAAAGAAGTGTTGAAGACCTTTAGAATGGAAGATTCAAAACCAATAGGTACACCGACGGTCACAGGATGCAAATTAACAAAGGATGATCAGTCAACTAAGGTAAATCAAACGCTATACAGATCAATGATTGGAAAACTGATGTATGTTGTGCATAGCAGACTAGATATTACACACATTGTTGGGATTGTAGCAAGATTTTCTGCTAATCCTAAGGAATCACATATGACTGTTGTTAAGAGGATTCTGAGATACTTGAAAAACACAGAGAATTATGGTTTATGTTACAAGAAAGTGAGCAATTTTGAACTACAAGTTTACACCGATGTAGATTGGGCTAGAAAAATTTATGACCGGAAGAGCACTACTAGTGGAGCATTCTTTTTGGGTGAAAGACTAGTTACTTGGATAATCAAGAAACAAGCATGTATTTCTCAATCTACTGTTGAAGCAGAATATGTTTTTGTTGCTGCTAATTGTTCAAATATTGCATGGATAAAACAACTTTTGAAAGGGATGAATGAAGAGATCACTGATCTAGTGATAATATATTGTGACAACACAAGTGCTATAAATATTTCTAATAATCTAGTGATGCATGCAAAGATAAAGCATATATCTATAAATTATCACTACTTGAGGGAACAAGTACAAGAAAAGCAAATGAAACTGGAGTTTGTGAAATCAAAAGAATAACTTGCAGACATAATTACCAAACCCTTACCTAAGGATACATTTGAGTACTTAAGGACGTACTAGACTAGGGGTCCATCTCATGTCTATCGATCACTAAGGTGATCAAGAGGTTGCATCAACCTATACTTTATCAAAATATCAAATGATGTTGATGCATATTGTTCACACTTTAGGTTTCCTATATGAATGAAGAGATCACTATCAATATCAAATGATGTTGATGCATATATGAATGAAGAGATCACTGATCCAATGATAATATATTGTGACAACACAAGTGCTATAAATATTTCTAATAATCTAGTGATGCATGCAAAGATAAAGCATGTATCTATAAATTATCACTACTTTATCAAACTATCAAATGATGTTGATGCATATTGTTCACACTTTAAGTTTCCTATATGAATGAAGAGATATGCATCAATATCAAAATATCAAATGATGTTGATGCATATTGTTCACACTTTAGGTTTCCTATATGAATGAAGAGATCACTGAATGAAGAGATATGCATCAATATCAAATGATGTTGATGCATATATGAATGAAGAGATCATTGATCTAGTGATAATATATTGTGACAACACAAGTGCTATAAATATTTCTTATAATCTAGTGATGCATGCAAAGATAAAGCATATATCTATAAATTATCACTACTTGAGGGAACAAGTACAAGAAAAGCAAGTGAAACTGGAGTTTGTGAAATCAAAAGAACAACTTGCAGACATAATTACCAAACCCTTACCTAAGGATACATTTGAGTACTTAAGGACGCACTAGACTAGGGGTCCATCTCATGTCTAACGATCACTAAGGTGATCAGGAGGTTGCATCAACCTATACTTTATCAAAATATCAAATGATGTTGATGCATATTGTTCACACTTTAGGTTTCCTAAAGATTGTGAAAGTTGGAACAGAGAACACTGTATATTGTAACATGAAGGTACTTGATTTGAACCAAACACCAAAGATCATATTTTGGCTACTACAGAGTTATTTATTATTTTTGGCATTGTTGTCAAAGGAGAGAAGAATCGCAGAAAAGCAAAAGATCAAATCGGTAAGGAGAGTCTGCATGAAATGTTGTGTAGTGATTAAATATATTAAATATACAAGATAGGGAGAGATTACTGAGTTACAGTATTTATTTATAGAGTTGTAGTACAGATGGTGATTAGAGATCACTGAGCTACTAAAATTGATATGTAAGGAAATTAAATTAGTCAATGTATTGTCATTAATGTCAACTAGTTTTGATTGTACTTATCATGATAGTTACAAACATCTGAAGAAGAAAATAATAAAGGAATGAGATATCTACATGAAGATGAGATAGATGTGGAAGATATGGCTAAGGTATACATTGGGTAACTTATTAATGAGTCTATGGCATCATGTTGTTGAATTGATTGTATTACATAAATTTTTTATACATTGAAGATTAGAACTGAACAAGTTTATGTGGTCGATAATTGAAGATTTTTGTATACACTGAGCTAGTGTAGTGTATACCGAGTAACAATAATAACTGAGTTAGTTATCATTGACACATTCTGTATTAACCAAGTAAGAGAAACAAATAAATTTTATAACAGTCGACTGAATTGATGAGCTAGATAATTGCTTATGATTATGAGGTAGAAGATAAAGTTTGTTATGATGATCTAATGGCTGAAAAAATTCAAGATTGGTCGAATGGAGAAGGATGAAACGTGTTATAGAAACATATGTCGAGGAATCTTGAAGCAGCAAAAGGAACGATGGAGATTAAGAGGAAAAATCTAACAGATGCTAAGAAAATAGTTTATGAAGTCTATTTAAAGAGACATGAGATTCATTATTGAGTCTGGAGCTTATTGACACTACAGGAGAATTAGTGTGAAAGGACTATTTTCATGCACCACTAATCAAAGTAGTTACATATAGAACTGAGCTGAACTGCAGGCATTATCGAGCGTCGGGGTATTATTCACCGAGTTGAACAAGTTGGAGGATATGAAGGATTGAATTTAATATTAATCAGAGGAGGTATTTTGAGCTTAGCATAGATCTAAAAATTTACAAATATTAGTTGTATTTGAATCAGATCATTATTGTATCAATTTAACCATTGTTACAGCAAAATCTCTTAACTGAGTGGACTTAACAGTCTTTTTGTATTTCAATATGACATTCAATGAATGTTGTTGATTTTCTTGTTGACCCCATAGTGAATGCTGGTCAAGGGAGAACTGTTGGTGATAAATCCTCTAACCAAGTCACACCTTACAGTGTATTTTGTAATCTTTGACAGGGTTGGCTCCTAATCGAGCTCACTTCAAAAGAGTGAATTATTTTGGGTTACCGGTCCAAGGTGGTTTTTCCCCTAACAGGGTTTCCACGTTAAAAATCTATGAGTTATGTGTATTTGATGTGATTGGATTGTTATTTTACTTTACACATTTCATAACTAATCAAATTGGTAAACACAGTATTGAATTGATTGTCAATCGGTAGATGAAGAGAAAGTTATTGTTGATAGTTTACCGAGTTGATAATTTATTTGAAAAGTTTGAATATATACATCTGGGAGATTTGGGACTATAGGATAACTGGAACTAACTGATTCACCCCCCCTCTCAATTATCTACCACAAAGAACAACTATTTGAGGTCAATTTTGACGATACCCATACATAACTAAAGAAGAAAAATTACGCATTTCATAGGCACACGATAGGTTCAATTGGTAATAGAAAAAGAATCAGAGAATAATTTATTTTTAAGACACCAAAAATTCAAACCCCCAAGTCATTGTTATTGAGATGCACAACATAAGATTATGCAATGCTAAGCAAATAGAAAAACTATGTGTCGATACTAGTATTGTTTCCTAGTGCAGAAGGCGTTTCTAGAAATGAATAGTTTGCTTTCAAAAAAAATTCTTTTTTTATACTAGAAACATATGCAGAGACAAAGCCATGTTCTTCATAGCACTTTGGAAGTAAATCTTTATGAGGTTTAAACCAAATCTCTGATTTATACAGAATTATATATCCAAGCTAGAAAGATTTCTACACTAGCAGATAGTAGGGAACCTTGAATTTATATGTTGAAATTGAAAACTTCCCTTGTTGTGTCTTCGTCTATGTTTTCCCATCTTTTTCCATGCCCTTCTCTCCTTCCTCCCCAAAACAATTTTTCCTTGTCCCCCTTTTTAGATTTTGTGAGATCCATCTTGTATTAACGGATGAGTGTTTCATACCTTAATGATAGCATGCAAGAGTCAGTCTTCATGAAATTTTTCTCCTACTTTAAAAATCCACTCTCACATTTGGTGTAGATTTAGGGAAAGAGTGGTAGTTTGTGTTTAAGATGGTTCAACATTGTAGTAGCAAGCCACATAAAATATAAGGATTTGATGTGATGTAAAAATTCAATTTCTGTATTTTTGAGGTTTCTTTTCCTCAAGCCAAAACCATATTTTAAAGTGGTTCTTGTAAAACTTTTTAAAATTTCTTGATTGGGACTTTCAAGTCTCAGGCGACACCAAAGGCTTTTCTTCCCTCCGTTCTTTTCCTTCGGTGCCCACATTGAACGAATTATAAAATTTAATTTTATTAAGAAAATATAAAAGCCATGGTCGATGATCTACCAAAAAAAAAAAAAAAGAGTGTTAAAGAAGCATGCATGTTTTAAAGAAACTAGATAATAACATACTCAAAACAAATGATAAAACTCATTTTTCTTAAAACAAACACCCTAGAAATCAAAAGGGAAAAACTTGAATGTATATTACAATGATCAGACATCTACCCTTATATATTTAATTGAAAGAAAAAATATTTAAAAAATAGATACAACAATATTTGTTAACTACTTTGTGAAGCCTCTACAAAGTAAAAACAACTAAATTCTCCTAACCGTCTTCAACTACAACACTAAATATTTTATATCATTCCAAAATATATACTCTCAACTTCTATATTTGCTAGTAATGTTGAACGATTTCCAAGGCCCTAAAGGAATCCTTCGAAAGATAGAAGTGAAAAAGAAATTATTTTTCTTTAGTTCCTAATTTTGAATAATCAAGGGTCAAAAGTCTAGGTGCTAGTTTTACCCTAAAGGTGTAGCTCTATCTTTGGGTTCAACCTCACAAGTATTATTATGAATTAAAAAGGTGAATATTTCTTTGTGATATTTCTTCATCTAAACCATTTTTTAATGCATTCAAATAAATATTGAGGCATTTTTAACTTTCCTAATCATTGTAGATTAAATACCTCCCTTTTTAGAGAGGCTTCTAGTCCCATTAAACCTTAAAGACAAGTGGAAAAAGAGTTCTTCTAATTTTTTTTTGGGGTGTCATTTAAGCTTAGCTTTTTTTTAGCTTGCAAATCTCACCTTCCAAGGATCCTAAGTCTTAATGAGATACAAGTTGTAAAATATGTCTTCTAATTTATTTTTGGATTGTCACTTAATTTATCTTTTTGCCTACAAATATTACTTTCCAAGGCTCCTAAGTTTTATTTATGGTGTCTCTTGTTTTTGTTTGCATAACTACATATTTTGTGTCATCCACACCCAAATCTTCTAAGGAGGTTATAATTTATGATCCTCTTCATCCAATATAGATGGCTTCTAAGGTGTCCATTAAAAGGGTAGATCAATTCTTTAAAAATTCCACCTATGCTCTCCAAAGGGTAAAATGTCCAAATCCAAAGGTATTGATTTTCTTGGCTTGTCCTTGCAATACTTGTCTAAATAAATTTATGCTTTATATTCAAGCTCTATTTTATGTTCCTTCAAATTGTAGTTATGTCTTTCCATGTACATATTTTAGGTATTCTATAGTTGTCCATTTACTTCAAGTTGTATTTAGTTATCCTCTCAACAAATGTGATGCTTTGGAATATCTATAGCTTGTCTTATTTGTATTTCAAAGCTGCATCAAATGGGATTAGGGGAAAATACCTCAAGTGTGGCTCAAAAGTACATTGATTTGCAAACAAATGAACTACCCTATTAAAAGAGTGTCTTATGTGAGAAAGATATTCATCCCAAGTTTTAGGGCACTTTGTATTATATACCCCTTATGAAATATACTAAGACCGTGTATATTGCATGTGTTTTCCATCTACATGTGGGTGAAAATATCCCTAATATTTTTGAGATTATTATCTATTATGGCCCATAAAAATACCAAATTATTCCAAAAATTATTGTATCTATATTCAAAATAATGAAATTAAGATGGCTAAAGTGTGTCATGCATTATTGAAGAACATTTCAATATCTTTTTTCCTTGAGACTTATCTTTGTGCATGGATTTAGTATGTGTTGTTGAAAATATCAACGATTATAAGTAAATATGTTTAAAATACTTGTACTAGATGAGGACTTTTTAAGTTTTTATTACTTACAAAGGTTTGATATTCAGTTCATGCATTGTATTTAATTTGAATTGGTGTTTTTCATTAGTGATTTGATTTAATAATTTTATCATTCCAAGCTTCGTGCCATATGTTTATACTTTAAAACAAATAAAATCTAAAGAAAAATGACATTTAGAAAAACATAATGTATACTGTGGAACCTTAGTTTTATGCCCTATGCCTCTATAAAGCTCTCAATTTATTCATTCAAACTGTTATTACAAGCCTTAAAACTTGCTATGACAAATCTAATATAGTACAAATAGAATTTTCCATTAGATCCATTGTTTAGATCTTAAGATCTTGGAATCATCAAGAATACACCATGACCTTATTACCATTTTACCACATGATTAACTTTATACTAGGATCATTAGCAATATAATTCATTATTACAAAAATGCTATAAAGATTCAACTATGTAGTTTTTTATTCAAACTCATTGACCCATAGTTCATGAGTAATGGTTCGTAAGAACCCATCTCTACTAAGAATATGAGATGGTTCAAAAGGCACAACACTTGCTAAAGGTTTTACAAATGTGGTAACAAGCTAAGTGAGATTAACCTTGGAGTAAGATCCACTATTAAGCATGTTTGAGTGGGAGTAGTACTTGTTGTGGAAAATATCTCATGCTTATCAATATAATTCATAGCAAAATCTGAGGTCATAATGTCACCCTTATCATGGTTAGTATTAGGATAATTAGTAAAATAATGTACATCATGATCACAATCACTATGATCAACGACATGATAAATATTAATGCATATCAAACTATAATGTGTAGAAGTGGAAAGATCAACATTATATTGTCTAATAGAAACGTGAAAGCAATACTTTTAATATCTTCTACTTCCTTAATAAAAAACTATATAATACCTACTTTTATTTCCTTCAACTTGTTAATCTCTATCCTAGAATACATACTACCTATAATATTTAAACACCATATTCAATTTCTAAAATTATCTCTTTTTTAGGAAATATAGTGGAAAATAAATTTGTGACCCAATCCTTTCCACTACCATACACGTTGTTTTTGTCTTCAATATAGTTTCCTTTTTATTTTAAATCTAACAAAGTCATTTTGAATGTGGCTTCATATAATAGGGGAAAGGACCCAATAACCTTAGGGGGTCCAATAATTGTGACCTTTTTGTCGTTTTGACCCCCGAATTACTAATACTAAAGGAGCCCCAAAAATGATAACACATATACCAATAGCCAATCACACATGTACTAATAGCGGATCAGTTTTTACCTTTTTTGGTTGGTAATTGGCCCATTTGTGCACCACTATTGGGACATTTTGTAATGACTACTGGGACATTTGGCTACAAGTACTAGCATTTTTTAGTAAATGGCTATTGGTGCAAGAACATGGCTGGTATCGGGTGGCTCTTTGAAAATGCCATTTTTGTACCACTCTGTGTTCGATAGTCTCTACAAAGAGATCCGTGAATATCCAGAAGGTCAAACCTTAGGTTTAAACAGCTAAATCACATGCAGCAATATCCAAAAAAATTGTCGAAATCCGACATGCAATTTAGGATTTGTAGATGTGTGAAGTTAAGATTTGTGACTACCGGATCCTTTCCCCAAGATCATATGCAAAGTTAAGTCTAGTTGGGCACATAACAAAGCCTTAGTGACAAACGAGTGGGGCAGATCTTTGAAACGAATGTTCAACTCTGAACGAATATTAAAGTGCTTTTAATTTTGGTTATGATCCAATGGTACATATTTTCTATATATATTTTTTTTCCAAATTAAAAAATGACCCAATCTTTAGCTCGGTAGAGCGGAGGGCTGTAGAGGTAATCAAAATCCCTAAGAAGTCCTTACTGATTCGATTCCGGCATATTGGGATATATTATATAATGTAGTTTAATAAATTCGTCGATATGTCCGAGTGGTTAAGGAGACAGACTTGAAATCTGTTGGGCTACGCCCGCGCAGGTTCGAACCCTGCTGTCGACGTGTAATATTTTGCATAACTATATATTTTTGAAAAGAAAAAAAGTAATTTTAAATAAAACTTGTTTATGTGGTTAAACTTGTTTATGTGTTTAATATTTTAAATAAAAATGGTTTATGTGGTTAAGCCTGTCGAACAGAGTTCAGTCCTGATCTGAGCAGCCCATTGCATTTCGTATCAAACAACATTAAATTGCAAGTTTATTTTATAGATTTAAAGGTTAATATGTTTAGTTGATTATTATAATTATCCTACGTTTATTTTAGTTATGTGTGATTTTTCTGAATTTCTCTAAATTGAATATATTTAGTATTGTATTGCAATATAACAAAATTATTTAAAGAGGATATTTGATTAAACAGATGGAGATTTGAAGTCACTTATAATTCACTCAAAGATCTTTTAATTTACTTCTTAAATTCTTAATGTTCTTAATTAATTCATTCCTAGATCTTCTAACATGATTTCATCTTAATACAGAGCAAGTATTCTTTCTAAGTTTTGTGTGTGTTTTGTAAATTATTATGTTTCATATATGGTCATAATATCTTAAACAAATACATTATTATAAAATAAACTTGTTAAAAAAGTTGTGTTGTGTTCATGAATTGTACCACTAGATCTTAGATTTGAGCATCAATATGAGATATTAAATTATCAAATAATTTTAAAAGAAATGGGTTTGTTTTTTTGTTCTTAATAGATTTATTATGATGAACATAAGAAAGCAACAAGGGTGTTTGTTGGGTTTGTCATTTACTTTTGGGAATTTTTTTATATTAATAGCAAAACAAGGGTGTTGTCCCTTACAAAATTATATTCCAAGGGTGTAAAAATCACCAACAAAGACCATCACTAACAGCGGCAACATTAAAAACTAGAAGCATTCAACAACAAATTGAAAGCCACACTAACAACGCTCAAAAGAGAGTCTAACAACACATAGGTTGTAATGACTAATAGCCGGCTAAAAGCCACTGAAAAGTTTACTTTGGAGCCATAGTCTAGAATCTACAACAACAAAAAGAAAAATTAACAAGAGGATGCTAAGGGAAGCAAGCAAAATTAACAATTAAGTACTAGGGGAAGCTATACATGATCACCACACTTGGAGTTGTGTCGAACCTAACAAACTACATGGCTCTTGTCCTTTGTTAGGAATTTGAATAGATCCTTGTAGATTCCCTACTTCTCTACATCATTCCCTAACACCTTCTACACTAGACACATTGAAGTAGCTAAACTAAAAGTTGAACATGGTCACATTCCCCATTTTCCTTTCCAACTCTAGAACCTTACTCCTCAACTCTTTTGCTTTAGTTTTTAGGATCCTCAACTCAGTCGACATAGAATGGCAATTAGTGCATCTCCTTTGAATCATATTGGCATCATCCTCCTACTTTGCTTTCTCAATTAAGTACATCATTTCTAGATTTAAACTATCAGATATATGGGTCAGGCTACAGTTAGAACATTCTATATGCTTTTTGAAATACCCATTTCATCCTCTCCCCCTTTAATATTCACATCATTTATGCCCTTCTTCGATTTTCCACTCGCCTTGCCCTTTTTCTCCTCCATCGGGTCATCCTCAACCCATAGGGCCATTTTGCCTCTAATCATAGATCGAGTTTCGAGTTGTCAACCTACAAGATCTTTGTAGGTTGCACCCATAATCATAGTTCTCCTCCATATCTTCATCTTCCTTCTTACAAATCCCATCATGTGAAGTCGCAAGGTTAGGGTAAATAGCTTTCCTCAAGAATATTAATTTTAATGCTAATGTTATAGAGGTAAGATTTGTGTAAGGATTAATCATTTATCACTACTTAAGTTTAAATTTCAAAAGTGAGAATCATTTTGCTACTTATAGAGGTTATAAAAAAAAATGAAAATGTAAGAGAAGTTTTCATAATAAAAGTCTATATATTTACATTTTTGCTTTTTCATATTATTTTTATTTATGAAAGCATAAAAGGAAAAAAAATGTCATTGGAATATTTTTAAAATTTAATATCCTAAAACGGTAATCTTTCTATGTAATAATAAAATTGATGAATGCAAAATCTAATATACTTTAATGAGATAAATTTGATTACCAATTGTACAACTTTAATTTATTTTCTCAATAACTATAAATTACAAAAATATTTAAAATTTCTTATAAAAGTTCCAAAAAATTATATCTTAGGGGGGGATTATCAATAGACATACAAAAATACTTAAAATTTCTTATATAACATCCCAATATAACATTTCCTAAGAGCGTATCAATAGTCATACAAAAATACTCAAAATTTCTTATAAAACCTCCCAAAAAATTATCTTAAGGGAGCTAACTTTGCACACCCACATATCCTAAATGGTACTTGCAACTTAATTGCTTATAGCAAATAGGGATCCCCATGTAAGAATCAAAAGATGTGAAATCCATTATGTGTGCAAGTAAAAAAGTGGTCATCATACCCTACTTAAAGATGTCTCAGTAACCATGAACTACAACCTCCTCAAAATTGTCAATAAAAAGTCTTGTACATTATAGGTACCAATAAAATGGCACAACTCTTCCAATCAAAATTAGTAGTCATTATACCCTACTTAAATATGTCTCAATAACTATGCACTACAACCTCCTCAAAATTGTCAACAAAAAATTCTATGCATTATAAGTGCTAATAAAAAGGCACAAGTCTTCCAATCAAAATTTATAAATTCAACATACTGAACTATTAATACATATGAAATTTATTAATGAACCTTTAATTGTCATTGTTTTGATTTCCTTATATTTGATAATTGACACTCTTCCCCAATATTCATTTTAATTTTTAAATTGTCAGCTATTTTAATGTGATTTTATTGGAAAAACAAAATGAAAGTGTCAAAGTATCCATCTATAGGCGTACGGTTTCAAAGAGAGGAAAGCATTGGATTCAATTGCACACAATTCCTTCTCCTGGCCTATACTAGTCACTTAGCCATTACAAGGAGAAAAAAAAAGGGGAAGTACAGATGCGGAACTAAATCTGTCAAGGAAACAGAGTAGAATAGGAAAAGGGTTTTCCTTGGAAAAATTTGTCATAGAATAGCAATTTGTCTCCGTTTGAGGTTGCTTTCTCACCCACTCGAAATTTGCTGTGGGAAATGTGCTTACTTTTTATCATTTCTCCTGTGCAATTCGTCATAGTTTATGTTGGTTTTAATGCAGGAAGAGTAGGTAGTAACACAAAAATAAAGGCCAACAGGGCCACACATTTTGGTGTTTGGTGAGTAAGAATGGCTGCCACTTTACTTTAATGTCGAAATTACAAACTATAGGTGTTGGAAGTTGGCCATTCAACTGATAGAATGGTTAACAATGGTCGACTGTACAAGTATTTTGCTTAGTTGGTTTCAACTGGCTTGTTATCCCTTCAGGGATCATGCCTGGTTCAAGTACTAATATGGCTGTTTTGCAAGATCTATTTATTATATTGTTTTGTTCAAACAAGTGTGTTTTTCTTTATCTTTTTGTTCTTCATTTAAGATTTTTCCTAATGTTTGAACTGTTCCTCAAAAAGTTTGATGTGGGAATAAAATATTACATATATAAAATAATAAAATAGTGGAAGTTGAATTAGAATGACAGATAAAGTGAGCATATGATTTGTTTTAATTGGTCTTTAATGCAAAGTGACTTGTTTGAAATTGAATAATCTATTCTTTTAGTCAGATCACCCCATTTTCTAACAACACTGAATTCATAAAAAAATAAAATCCATTCTTAATAGAATACCAAAACATTTTTAGGTGAAAGGAAATAAAAATAATTATTCAAGTAATTTAGGAGAATCAAATGTCAACGAGCGGTAATAAGTAAATACATTAAGTTTTTTTAGTTGGGATAGTCATTAATGTGAATATATTTTCTAAAATAATAAAGTGGGATTAGGATTTAAATTAAGTAGGTTATTGGGGTAATTCATTATAAAGCATATTATATAATGTGAATATTCATTTTTCAATCTACGATCTGAGAAGTTTTAGCAGATAGTTGAATATTGTGTTCTGTAATTTGTGGAAATCAAAATTGATCTACATTTATCTCCAAATCAATCACACACATGTTTCAATTTGTAACTGTAGAATATCCTGTACACTTTTTTATGTTTGGATCCACTTGTTACAATTTGTAGAATCCTGTATTAAAATACAAGTAATGTTGACAAACATTTTTGAAAACCTTATTGTATGAAAGATTCTGATTATACCAAGTTTTTGGCATTCAACTGTATGTCTTTAAGATCAACACAAACTCAGTGATTCTTCTTATGTCAAACTCCAGCACACAAATAAACATATTTGGCATTCACACTAATAGAAAGAGAATCAGTTTGGTGCCCATTTAAAATTGAGTTATGAGCTCATCTCCACGTCACATATCTATTTTGAAGGTGATTAAATATCCACAACTTTTACCTTCCATTAAGAATCAATAATATGTATATAAAAACTAGTTCTATAAAAATGTGAAAAACAATCAAATTATATTTTGACAACTTTTGTACAAAAAATACACCACTTACACACCAGTCAAAACAAACCAATCAAAATGATTCCAGAAAATAGAAAAATACAAAATACACACTTCACATCCTTGTACTATAATTGAACCTAAATCCATATCCTTAAATATATTTCATCTAAATTACTGGATTACACATGCATAACGAATAAAGAAAAAAAAAATTAATCAGAAAACCCTAAGTAATTACATTTGATGATATATTGTACCAGGATCATCTCTTTATTAGTAATTTGTTGGGCCCGCTCCGCAATCTCCTCTGACAAAGGATTAGTCAGGAATGAATCACCCTAGAAAACCAATTTTTTCAGCCCTTACAATATCCAGAAGTTAGAACCATTATATGATGCCCTAAGCAAATATAGCTTGGCCAACAAGTTACAGCAAAGTTTCAAAATAGGGGAGCCCATTGGAACGAACTCGAATATTCGATTCTAATTCACAGATTTCACAAACTTTGCAAAAACTCAACAAAGTTTTGCAAATTAAACAGAAAAACTCCAGAGTGGTGAATGAATTTTGAAACCTTGAGTTGAAGTACCCCACAAGCCAAAGCAATCAAAGATCCAAACTTAAATTGGTCTTCGACCATATATTTGTAGTCAAGGGTCCTTTTATCGACGTGGGACTAGATCTGCACAATTAAGGCTTCTTGAACAGGAGACTTAGAGCTGAAATGAAACTTGCTAAATCTTCTGGTGTGGATTCAAAATCACGCATATTAAATTCTGGGTTTTAGGCATTTTACCGATCTACTCCGACCATCTCCATTGACCTACAGGTAACGCCAATTCGCGCCTCCAGAATTTATTTTCGCCGCTCAATAGGGAAAAACCTTTTTTAATTTTTATCCCAGGTTACACGTGAACCCGACAGACCACAGAAGGATTCGAACCCGGGCGAGCTAATCCTTACGCTTTTGAAATAGGTAAACTTCTTATCGCTTTAACTTTTTTGGCAAGGGGAGTACGAAATCAATTTCTATTTAGGAGAAATTCCTCCGAAATATCTCAGTTGACAAATGCCCTAATTCTCGAATGGAATATTCTGCCAAACTTTTCAAAACTTCTTAGAAGTGCCTACCTGTAGACATATATTCGTAAAGAGAATCGACATCATTGGGATCTCAGGGAAGGTAAATAATAAGATCGATTTAATAAAGGTCATTATGTACAGCATTTGACAATGCTTCACTTGCACGGTTAAGACGCATTCATACACAGATCCACATCTCATTGTTTAGGAATTCGGGTCTTGTCCTATGTAATACCCAGCAAGAAAAATACCACATCCCATTGCTTACAAGTTCTGTTCTTGTACTCTGCAATACCCAGCGAGAAAAAAACCGCATCTAAAAGTGCTTTGATTCTATTTAAAAACATCTTAGTTTTTGAAAGTGAAATTCCACTAATTACTGGCAGCGTCTAGCTTCTCTTATCAAGGCCATAAGGTTCTAAACTCTAATAGAAATATCTGATAAGCCATGACTGCTTGCAGAACATCAGCTCAGTATTGGCAGGTGCACAGAAATTGTATTACTTTTGAGTATTCTTCCCATTGTCGACTGATGCCCTCATATATGCTGCGGATTCAAGGGCTATGTTATCTGCTGCGACTTCCTCCATCGTTAAGTCCAAATCTCCAGTCAGCAAATATAAAGCCTTCATGCCCTCAACATTCTCCAGCGTCTATCTGTAGTGAACTTGCCACGTAATCTCTAAACAAGAGTGCAAAGTTTCACTCATCCAACTTTAATGTCCCCATGCCCTCATTGTGCTCTCTTTGGCTATCTGCAGTTGACTGGCTACCTGGAAACCAATTGAACATGAATATTAATTATGTAACTTCAATAGTACTCAAGAAGTCAACTGCAGATAGCAAAAGAATATGATGACCTCCATAGCAGCACAGTTATTAAAAATACTTAGCCAATCAGTTTCACTCCCAAATTTGCACCCCATCTAGTCTTCCATGAGCCTCAAGAGTGCAAAAAGTTGCATGTACAGAAGTAGCCAACCAAAAGAATTTACTCAATCCTGATGACAGATCAGAGGATGTGATGAATAACATTGACGCTAAAAGATTCTAAACAGTTGAATCCAGAAGCCCTCTCAAGCAGTAACCAACTAATAATGACTGCAAACCAAGAAAGCATAAGAGTACCAATGATTCAGAGTCACTCTCAGATACTTTGCCCATCCTGATGACAGAACAGCAGGTGTGATGAAAAACATTGACGCTAAAAGATTCTACACAGTTGAATCCAGAAGCCCTCTCAACCAGTAACCAACTAATAATGACTGCAAATCAAGAAAGCATAAGAGTAGCCATTATTCAAAGTCACTCTCAGGTAGTTTGCCCATCTGCCCTACCAACTGCTAGTAAACATAACTTTCCACCATGTAAACCCTTGATTAATTGATTTGCCCTTGAACCATAAAATAATATTCAGAACATTTGCCCTTGGTCTGCTGGTAAAGTTGAAAGATTCATAATGAGCCCACCAGGGATTAAGTCTTGCTGAGTGCAAGGTTCTGACATCATAAGGGATGAAGCCCGGATCATGCCTGGGCAAATTTGGTGGAATGAATACCCCTCAATCCTTTGCTCTTAAGAGGTTCAGCCTAAAGCTCGTGCTCCCATATTTGATAAGCTAAAATGACTCTGGATGAATAAACCTCCATAGAAAGAAAAACAAACCTTCATCATTAAGTTGATGTTGTGACTACAAACCACAAATTTTATTGCAATTTGCATAAAGCTCTAGCAGTTGGATGGGTTTACAAAAGAATTACCTAGACTGGAATAATTTTTTGTGTAGCCCCAAAATAGATCATAATTTATAGAATACCAGAGCTATTGACAGTTACAACAATGATATTGTTAGACCTACAGTTCATTCACAATTTTGCAGCTACTTAGTGGATACTGACTGATTGAATCTGGGATATAGCAGTCACGATGCACATGGTATTTCAGCAAGAGAGAGAGAACATTATGTACTTCCATGCTAAAAAAAATCAAAATAACCAAACTTTCAATTCTCTTTTGAATAATCAGATAATTGAACATCAGTTATCTGCCTGAATCAGATTTCATACTACTTAAAAATCGATGTCAGTTGCAAACATAAACAACCACAAGCATTCAGTTCTGTTTTAGAAAGAAAACAAAGCTAACAAGGCTTTCATTTCACATGGAAAATAAACAACATTTAGAAAAAGGTATCATTTGGCACCATTACAATCTTGAGTTGCAACCTTATCCATGAATTTGCATGAAAAACCAAATAACAGGTGCTCCCATGTAACATGCAGCTTAAACAATATTTCTTAGAAGGTGCTACTGAGAAAATAGTTCCATGCAGTTTTTGCAAATGTTGTACTTCTTGAGATAAACTTCAAAACAATTTGAAAGGAAAACTAAAACAGTTTTTCACCACATGCAGGATGCCATGTGACAGGAAAAAAAATCAGCAGACCTTGGAATACTTCTTACTAAGCATTTATTGCTCTGCATTTGAGAAGAGGATCCTGATTTTTAGCAGGTTGCATGGAACCACCTAGACCAAAAGCACAGAAGTGTTAGCCACTTACAGAACCACTGGCTCGGAGCAAAACTGTTTGGACAAATTTTAATAGAATGGATCTACTAACCCAACCGCCTGCAAAATATTTTGTAATTTCTACAATTGAACTTTTAGAGGTTCAACCTAAAATGTATCTAGATTGCTCTGATACAAGAAACTTGAAGGAGACTTTTTCAGGTGTTGTAATAGAATAATGTCAATCCATGGGGAACCACAATTGCCATAAATTCTGCACAAATGAAAGAGCTATACAGAAAATCCATTCGGCATCATGCATATGAGAGAGAATTTAGTTCACAGTAACCCTCATCCAGAATATCATTAATAATTTCTGTATTAAGACAACAAAGATATGGACAAGTGCCACACCCCAAAAAGTACAATTTTCTTTAAATCAAAGAATTTTATTCAGAAGCTCTACAGTTTGAGAGGTGAATACAAGAAGCCTTTTCAAATCCCTGCACGAAATGCTTGTTTCAACAGACCCGCCTTTAAAACTGGGGCAGAAAGGCTAGAGCCTGCATGGCTAAACACTGTTTCTGTATCTTCCTAATTAGCCAACTTGAGATCTATACAAAGTGAGTCCATGAATTTAAACCCATCCCTGAATATTGAGGGAAAAGAGAACCAGAACTCTTTCCATCCTAGTTTATACTAACTAATGAGGAACAGACATTTCTCCCAGGCACACAATCAACCTGCTTGCAGTTTGATGGGGATGTGATTAAAAGGCTCTGATGGTCGCTCTGTAAAAATCATGCCACGATGGCTGTGTCATTGAAGAATTCATCCAACATGTCACTCATCTGAATCAATTTTGCTCTTAACACCATCATCTGAGATTGTACATCATCTGGACATTCAACTCACTCCAGCAGAATAAACTAATCAATGAACTCATCCAAAGCAGGAACCATTTATCTTTATGGACAGTCTTCAATCTGAATCACTATCTAAACTTTCCATGGCCTTTAGCCCCCTTGGTTTCTGCAGAAAATACAACAGTAAGTTTGTTTCCGTCATATATATATGAGATGACAATCACTGTGGTTGACAAAAAAGCCTACTAGAAGAAACCCTAAAAGCAGACAGATCAAAGAGAAAGTACCTTCTTTACACACTTTTTTTCTCGGACTTCATAGCGTGCTTTAGTTAAATCAGACAACCAATTCCCTGGAAAGCAATACTGTCCAGCAAAATGATAGAAAGATTAGGTTGAAATCACACTCCACTTTGACCATTCCACAGTATAAAATTCATAACTAAAACATACGAGAGAGTCCTAATACACCTTTGGAATTGGTAAATACATTTACAATAAATTGTTCTTGGTCAACTCTATATTGCTGCTATTCTCTCAAAAACAAGCCATGGAAATTTAGACTCCTATACAACTCTTGAATGCCTCGAAAAGGTAACATGCCAATGATCATCTATTTCGTATTAACCTAGCTTACCTTTACTTTTCCCTTGTTCTGAGAATAATCTTGAAAGAGAAGGAAGCAACATGAAATAGAAGTAAAATTGAACAGAAAAGGCCTCCCTATTTACCTGTAAAACCTTGTCAACATTCTTTGCCCGCTTTTTGGGTCTCTGTGGAAGTTTGCTCCCCTTCATTGCAAAAAAGTCATCTTCTTTCTCTTTCCGGGAGAGAGAGATATAAATCCTGGGCCATTCAAACATATCCAGGTTCACCTTCTCTGCATGAACAAAGGCCTCTGTTTCTGAGGGTATCAACTCGCCAGCGCCGCCAACAGCAAGTCCACAGTTCATTTGTAGAGATCCAGGAACAACTTTTTCTAATTTTTCTGGAGATTTTGGGGCATGCATATCAGCCCTTCGGTTGAAGATACGACTGTCACTTGAAAATCCATTGATTCCCAAATTTACACAGTTCCCAGAGGGGGATGGGTCTTCTGAATTTCTGTAAATCACCAAACAAAATGACAATTTCAAAATGAATTAGCAGTGGATTTAAACGGCCATGATCATCCAGAGGCCTAAATTGAACAAATGTGCTGAATATGTCCGCAAACAGTTCCATACATGAGAATCCCACCATAAGTGAACCTGGACATGAATGGAACTGCATATGGCCACCAGACGGCTGAGACTATCCAAGGGAGAAATTGCAGGTCTGCAACACATGGGAATCAACTGGCATGGTGCAATTTTCTACCCCAAGAATCACTCCCTGGCCAGATTTGCATACACAGCTGTATGCAGCTAGATTCCAGCACATTCATAGCATTTTAGTGTCCTGGATAATCATTGCCCTAATCAAATAGCTCTGTCCACTGCCCTAATCAAGTAGCCTTGAAACAGATTTGAATCCAAACCAAAACAATAAAAAAGGCCAATACAAAATTATAACAACTGACCTGTGGATAAAACCGGAAGTAGAAGGGTCGTGGGCAGGGGTAGATGGCCGCAACGGTGTGTTTCGTGAATGAACTACCGATGAGTTTTGAGCAGATGCAGGAAGCTTTTCATACCTCCCAATTCGCCTATCTATGCGAATCTTCTTTTCCTTCACAGACGTCTCCTCAACAACATTTCTGTTGTAATCAGCTCGAGAACCACGAGACCTCTTGTTTTGACCCCACTCTAAGAGCAGATCCCCTGTTCCTTCAAATACCCGCTTCTTTGAAACCTGAATTTCTTGGCTAGACTTCCCGTCTTCACTTACTTGGTCTGAAGGGGAGTTTAAATATTCTAGCTCTTTGTGGGTATTCCCGTTGAGTACTGCAGATGAGCCTCCCTTGAGTCTTACTGATTTCCCTTCCAAAAATTCACCGCCATTCAAAATCCTTCCATTTTCGTGAGCCTCGTCCTTCTTGCATATCATTTTGGGCTTCTTTCCATTACTCGCCGGCATACAAGCCGGACTAGCTGCTTGATATCTGCAGACGCAAATCCAGAGCGTTAGATCATTTCCAATCATATTTTCAATAAGCTTCAACAGCATAAATTTCATCTCAGTAAACACGAAATTCCACTTAAAATAAAGGCATTTCCACAGCTTTTCTCGAAATAAAAGATCCAACCCTCAAAATATCTTGCTTCTATTTTTGGATTGGACAGACCCTATAGTTTCAATATCAAATACATGCAAGGGAAACGTAAAGTACACTCCACAAAAAATCCCATCACATTTTATCCATGGGAGGCAATTCTCAATGACAAATGTAATCAAAAACTTCAAAGAAAACAAGCATGGGTCTGTTATTCCAAGCCTGTGCACAAAAACTCGGATTAAACATGGTTCAGAGCGTTTTTTCTTTATCTTTTTATCCGGATTCAAGTAAAAGGCTAAAACATCAAGAACAAGTGAATCGATTCATTCGAAGACAAAAATAATCGATTTAAGCATATATTTCAAGGATTCAAACAGCTTCGACACCATGACTAAACTTTCCCTAAAAAGAGGGCAGATCCTAGGCATCAACTAAAAGCCTATTACAGATCAGTACATGGTTTTCCACGGCCGCTATCTTCTTCGCTATTCATCAGAATACAGCATCTAACGGCTAAAGCTTTCGTCGTCTTCTCTGTTAGACCTAAAATAAACAACAAACAGAACAGTTCCCGCAATTTATACGTCATTCAATGCTGAAACATTAACGGCGAAGATTACTAATGAAGAATTTGTAAAATACACGCTTACAAATCGTCTCAGTTCGAATCTCCTGCAAGTCCTAAACCAGAATACGTCTAAATTACTCAATCTACAAAAAATAATACGATTTCTCTACCGTTTCCCTACAAAAAATTTGTGAGGTTTTTTCTTCGAGCAAGAGAAATCGCAAAAGCGTACAAAATAAAACAAAAACAAGCGCCTCAGAGACGATTGTTGGAAAACAAGTCCTGTTAAAAGCTCTGAGCTATGAAATACAAGCAATACACCGAATCAGTAAACCGAAAGCCAACATAGTAAGCCTAAACCGCAATAAATTTACGCCATCCGCATCTAAAATTCACAGAGCCTCAAAAATTGCAGAACATAGCAAGATTAGTCCAGAACTTTTCGCTGCCAGAACAATTTAAAAATCACAAAACATATGTAGATTTATCAGCACATTTTTTCCACAGCATTCATAATACACAGGATTTATTACAATTAATAGCTTTCTATCTGCCCGGATCCCCTTGAAGATCCTTCAAACACGCCAATTTAAGGGCATTTGACAGGGAGAAGAAGATGATGATGATTACAGACCTCATGGCCAAAGCTGAAATGATCCAATCATCCAACAACCCACCAAATCCTCTGCGATTCTACCAATCCTTCACAAAAAAAACATAAGCAGAATTCCAGAAAAAGAAAACCCAAATGTCGTAAACAAGCAAAATCTCAAAGCACGCCCTCCAAAAATGTCGATAGCCGCTGCAAGCCACGGTAGTTTTGGGTGCAGTAAAAACCACTTGCAGAGCCAAATTTTGAGTGTTTTCACCTCAAAAGCCTGCAAATTCAAGCACAAAACTGCCTCCACAATAAGGATTCGCAGGGAGAAATGGCTCTGTGGCGAAATTTTTGCAGCAACCAGAGCACCAGTAGGAGCGAAGAAGATTTAACGAATGAAATGAAATGAAATGAGAGGCTTTGCTTATTGGATTTTAACTGCTGTTTGTTGAAAATACTGTTAAGTAATTTTACGTTTATGTTATAATTGCTTAAACTTTAGGGTTATGTGGAAACAAAGACATTGGGTGAGCCTATTGTTTTAAGGGAATATAATACAACTTCTATGGAGGTCATCCCAATGGGGATTGGGTGGGTTTTACATAGCCCCAGCGACTGCACTTAAGAGGTAGTTTTGTACGCTTTTAAACTTAAAATGACCCTATACATGGATAATGTTCACTCTATAGAATATGATGTGGAAGTAATGCATGGCAAAACAAAACAAAAAAATTGATCTATATTTAGTTTGGTTTACCTATTTAATTTTGTGTGTATAGAGAATATATTTGTATGGTTTATTTTTATATTTATGTGTATGAAGTTTTAGTTTAACTGTTGTTATTTATTTGATTATGGCTATTATTCTAATGTTGGTTCATAATTTTATCGTCTTGAATGTTAATTCAATTTATTTGTGTGACTTAGTTCATGTCCATAGGCACAAATTTGTTATCGCAATCATGATTTTGATCTACATTAATACAAAATCTCAATCAAATGTTTGAGTCGATTGACCTCTTTTTACACATTGGTCCTAAGCCAACTATACAGAAATTTTGTTTGTATCTAAATAGACGTCAACTTGAATTCATTTAGACATAGATAGAATCATTAATTATCAAAGAACAATCATTCTTATTTGTATTTGAATTTTGAAATCAAGCAAGAACTTATGCATATCTGACCGCATTCATCTTAGGCCATGTGAATCACCTAGCACTTAATTCTAGAATTAATGTGCATTTTTTAAGTATTGTAATGCCCAAAATTTAAAACACTAGATTAGATATTACACAACATATTTATTCTACGCCAAACTAACTATTTTGAATAAAAAAAAATTTAAAAAATTAGCATACCATTTTGACTAAACCAATTAATTTATGATCCTACTTGTTATAATGTTTATCTATAATACAGTAAGGAAATGAAATAAATTTAAACAATAGCTTTTCATAATATTCAAATAACAATCATATTAGGTGTCATTGCATACATGAGTTTCTCTTCCTCATTTTTGTGTCGTATTCAACTTATATGATCTAGTATGATGTCTGACGTGTATCATTCTTACAAATGTCATATTTACTATACATGTGTCATCTAATGACGAATGATTTTGCTACTAATTTATGTATTGCTTTTAGTTTCTTTATATTAGTCCTAGTTGAGTCAATTGATGTACTGCAAAAATAAATGCAAAACTGAAGAAGTTAGATGAAGACCTACAAAAAAGTGTTGGAAGCTTGATAACTCAACCCCATGCATTCAAACTGCATTATACGAAGGCTAAACATATACAAGGGTTAAGAAATGAATTGAGAAGGGAAGAGGACAAAATAAAGGATCAAATAATTGAGCTACAGGTTGAGTTATTACCACACATAGAGGTGATGTAAAGGCATGTTAAGAAGGAAAAGGAGTTAGTTGCCACCCCTGAGCTATTAGTTGTAGATCGTATTTTTGATATGCATGCCTAGGTAGGCCTAGAACAAATTGCTCTAGAAAGTCTAAAAGAGGAATGGAAAAACCTCTTGGCCAACCTTAAGAAAACCCACTAGAACATTTTTTACAAGATGTAAGTATCCATTTTTGGCATTATTATCAAAAAAGGGGGAAAACTATATGTATATAGTATGTTTACCGAATGTTTACCGAGAGCACATCGACAGGGGAAGTCTAGAAATTTTTTGAAGTATACAAGTTTTTTAAATTTTGGAGAAGATTTTGATTATGGTATATACATATGTATTTTTGTCGCTAATGTTAAAGGGGGAGAATGTTACACATAATTACATTATGAGTTGTCATTAGTGTCACACATATAGTCGATAAAGGGTGCAAACAGACTAGTCAGTCAAAAAATTAAGTATAGTAACCGAGCAGAGCACAAGGAAGAATGACAAGTTAACCGAGCACAACTTCTTGACTAAGAACATACACCGAGCCAGATGAACACCGAGCACACCGAGTACAGTTATAATCAAGCATTCATACTTACCGAGAAATAGTATTTTACTGAGACAAGAATGCAATATTTACCGAGTAATACAGGAATGACATAGAAGTTTGGAATGACACAAAAAACAAGGCAAACGGTTTATACCAAGCTAGAAAATGATTTACATTAATCAAGGTAAATATTTATTAGAGATATAACAATTGATTGGTGATGATCCCTATGCAATAGTGATTTAGGTCATTCATATAGATCGTAAATCTAATGTTTTCTAGATGATTCCACAACCCCAATTAGGTCAAATCTTTATGATATAAGAATTGTCAAGATGTCAGTTTGTATAATCACACATGAGAAGTAGCCACCTACATGAGACATCTGAAGATTAGTCAAGCTTATGATGTTAAGGTTTTGACAGAGTATTCAAAATCAAATCAAAAGCAGACCAGAGGCTACCGAGTAGTATTTGAAGGACAAATCTATCACAGAAATGTGATATCAATTAAGAGCTAAGCAAGTCTGAAATTTAGTAAAGTAAGTTGCTACATCCAAATCAATTTATTGTTACTTTCTAACAATTGTGGTAGACAAGATATCTTTTAACCGAGTAGACCTTACCGTCTTTTGTAAATCTTTTAACCAAGTGCACACTTAGCAGTGTTTCTTAAATAATCTAATAAGGTAGATCTTAACAAGTCTTAAATGTTACTCCTAATAGGGTAAGATCATCAGAAGTGATCAAAATTGTAAGACCTAGCATGCAACTTTATTATTGCAATAGTGAGCTTTGTGGGTGTCATCCCCACTGCAGTTTTTACCTCCTAACAAGGGTTTATGTGATACCAAAATACATGTGCCAAGTGTATGAATCTTCATGAATGTTTACTTGTTAGATTAGAAGCATTTCATATTTTAGTTATGTTTTGAATGAATGGAAATGATAATATGAAAGTCGATTAATGAAATACATTACCTTAAGTATAAAAAAAATTAAAAAAATTAGGGTTACTGATTCACCCCTCCCCTCTTAGTAACTCACCTTTCCATAATCCCAACAGTTTCCCTTGTAGTCCATCACAGTAAAAGATTGAAACTGACCATCCTAGTGGTTGATATTCCTGCCAGTTATGGTATGATAGTAAGTAGAACCTTTTGTAAAGACCTAGGTGGGGAGATTAAAATAGATTGGTCTCAAGCCACTATTCTAGTTGGGAAAAAAAATAGTATTACAACCTAAAACCAAGTCCAAATTTACTGTGTTCCCCTTTGATGATCCTTGATCACAAATATTATATCAAGAATGTGACTTTGGTAATTACATGATATTCTCTAGAGATGAAGAAGAAAAATAAGCCCATGAACCTAGTGTTGGAATTATGGAAAGGTGTGTACTGAGAGGGGAGGGGTGAATCAGTACCCTTAAAAAATTTCAATTGAATCCTTGTAAAAATGTAACTCATTAACCGACTATATCATTTGCATTCACCATACATCCAAGAACATAATTGAAATGTAAATGCATGTAATCTAATCAACTATGCAAACATGAAACTTCATACACATAACACATGAATTTTGGTATCACAGAAACCCATGTTAGGAGGTAAAAATTATGGTGGGGATGGAACCCACAAAGCTTCACTACTTTAGTAATAAAGTTGTCGGTTGAGGATACAAAGATTTGATCACTTCTAGTGATCTTAACCTGTTTGGAGTAACAAAAAGATCAGCTAGATCTACCTAGTTAGAGAATTTTAGCAACACAATTAAATGTGCACTCAGTTAAGAGATTTTACAAAAAGACGGTTAAGTCCCACTCTGTTAAGAGATTTAAAGTCTGCTACAATGGTTAAAAGGTAATAGTAAAATTGATCTGTAGATAGCAACTAATCTTGCCTGATTTCAGATATGTTATGTACTTATCTGTTATCACTTGAATGTGATTGATCTCTTCACTAAATACTACTTGGTAGCCTTTTGTTTCTGATAAACTGTATACTTTGTCAATGCTTCAAACTCAACCCTATTAGATCTTCAGACGTCTCCAAAAATGGCGGCTACTTCATGTGTGATACATGTCAAAATGACATCTTTACAATAGTTATATCAAAGTGATTTGACCTAATTAGAGTTTTTATACTATCTTAGAAAACCTAAGATCAACGGTTCAAATGATTAACCTAGATCATCTTTACAGAGGAATCATCAATCATTAAATGATTACATCCATATTAAATTTCATCTTGATCTTGGTAAACCATTTTTTGATCAATGTAAACCAATTATCTTGTAGTTTGTGCAATTAGAAATTGCTATGTTGTTTCCTGTTTCACTCGATTTGCACTGCATTCATCACTTGGTATTTAACTCACCCTCGATATATATGAATGCTCAGTGACTAATGTGCTTGGTACTTGGTAATCATCTGTCTTCATCTGTCTTGGTATGAGTACTCGGTCAAAACTATATTTGGTTAGTGTAGTATTATGCCCAATATCCTGCTCGGTGTCTAGGCTATGTGTGTTGACCGACTGACCTATATTGTCTCCTTTACCAACTATATGAATGAATGATACTAATGACAACTCTTAATTCTCTTAAGAGTAACACCTAGTTATTTTGAGTATTTGTAGATCATGGAATTTGACTGTATTTGCTCATCAACAAGATCTGGATAAGGAGTAGTTATAATCTCTCCAAAGGATGATAAATTTCCTTATTCTTTCAAATTAGACTTTAAGAACACCAACAATACAATAGAGTATGAAGCTCTGTTATTGGGATTAGAAGAAGCTAAAAAGAAGGGAATAAGTATGCTCAAGGTGAAGGGTTATGCATAATTGATTGTTAAGTAGGTAAAGAATATTTTTACTATGAAGAATGAAATAGTGAAGCATTATAGAAATAGAGTTTAGGATGAGATTGAAGGTTTTGATTATTTTTATATTGAAGTAATTCCCAGAGATCATAATACTAGAAAAGTTTCACTAGTTGTATCGGCTTCCCTTTTACTCCCATACCCCAATTTTAAAGAAGACACATATAGGATAGAGGTGATTTATCGACCTAATGTCCCAGATAATTCTAAATTTTGGTAGGACTTTGAGAATGAAAAACAAATGTAAAACTTTTTTTTAAAATGTAGAAATATTCATGAAAACTTTCTTTGAAGGTTCTGAATCAAAATGCAATGAATTTTGTCTTGACCTGGGAGATGATCCAGGTAAAGATGTAATTAAATTAAAGGGGAACAAAATTCCAAAAGTTTGTGTCTCTTGAGCATTTGTTTGATCGACATGATAGGTATATTATAGATAGAAATACGCCAACTGCTAGTGCTTTGGGGGATTATGAAAAGGTGAACATTGAGGATGAAACTAACACAAAGTTTATTAAAATGGGTAAATGTTATACACCTAAAGAAAAATGTAGATTTGTTGAAATTTTGAGGAACTATAAGGATATTTTTTCTTGGAGATGTGATGACTTAAATTTTTTTAGGGAGGGCCAATTCCAACATCATATTCCTTTGAAACCAGGAGGAGCTCCTTTCAAGCATAAACTTAGAAATTATAATCCTAAAGTTTTAGATGCTATCTTTAGAGAAGTGGATAAGATGTTGAAGGCCAGACATATATATCCCATTCATCATTCAATATGGGTGGCTAATATTTACCCTATATGGAAGAAGAATGGAGAGATAAGGATTTGTGTTGACTTTAGGAACTTGAATCAAGTAAGCCTAAAAGATGATCATCCCCTACCTATCATGGATCATGTTTTGTAGATAGTTGTTAGATCAAAAATGATGTCCATGTTGGATATATTTTTAGGTTACAATCAAATAAGTGTATCTAAAAAGGACTAGCATAAAACTACCTTCATTACCCCATGGAGAACTTTTGCGTATAATCGTATGTTTTTTGGTCTAATTAATGTTGGCACAAATTTCCAAAGGGAAATGAACTTATCGTTTGGTCATTTGAAAGATAAAATAATCTTCATTTACTTGGATGATTTAACTATTTTCTCCAAGAGGAGGAAACATTATTTGAGAGATTTGAAGGTTGTCTTGTAGAGGTGTAGAGACCATGTAATATCCCTTAATCCAAATAAGTCTATCTTATGTGTTACAGAAGGAAATATTCTAGGACATATAGTCTCAAAATATGGCATTAAGATTGATCCAGATAGAGTTAAGGCCATTCAACAAACAAGCCTTCCATTTAATAAGAGTGGGGCTAAGCTCTTAATTGGGAAAGTGAACTTTCTTAGGAGGTTTGTACCAAACTTTGTTGAAATTACAAAACATATTGTAGTTATGAAGAGTGAAAAGAATATGTTTAAATGGAATGAGACAATGAAGAAAGATTTTGAAGATATCAAAGGGGTTATTGCATATGAACCAACCTTGGTAAATCCAAACTTTAGAAAGGAGTTCATCATCTATTATTATGCCTTTGAGCATATAATGTCTGGTATTTTATAGCAAAAAAAAGACCATAATGTGTTAGCCCCCATAGCCTTCATGAGTGTTCTTAAAAAGTATGAATCAAATATTCACTAACAGAAAAATAATCTTTTGGTGTAGTGACAGCTGTCAAATAGTTTAGATATTATATTTTGCATTCTAACTCCACTATTTTTGTAACTAGTTCAGCTGTAAAAATTATTTTGACTCAACAAGAAGTTTGGATGTTGTAAAAATTATTTTGACTCAACAATAAGGGTTAAACAACCAAGCTACCTAGGTTGCTATGATCCAAGAGTTTGGTGTGGACATTAAACCAATAAAATTAGTTTAGGGTCAAGGTTTGTGTTGCTTAATAGTAGAAAATAAAGAAGAGGAAAATGAAAAATTGTCAACTTCTCTAATGGTTAGTCTCCAAGACCCATGGTTTATGGATGTGTCACATTATTTAGCATATGGATAATTCTTAGATCATTTATCCTCAAAGGAGAAAAGGAATCTAATATTGAAAGGAAAAAAGTATGTGATTTTTGATGATGTGTTGTATAAGAAAGGGCTTGATGGAACATTTTTGAGATGTGTAGATAAGCAACAAAAGGAGAAACTTTTAAAGACATTTCATGATGAGGCTTGTAGTGGTCACTTCTCTTCCACACTCGCAGCTTTTAAAATTATCAAGAATTGTTGCTAGTGGCCATGTATGTTCAAAGAAACATGCAAATGGGTAGTTGACTGTGAAAAGTGCAAATTTTTTTTAGGAAAGCCACAACTGGTAGCATTACCACTTAGGTTGGTTGTCATAGATGAACCATTCAAGAAATGGGATTTAGACTTCATTGGACCTCTTACAAATCCTTTGAGTGTGGGACACACTCACATTTTGACAATAACTAACTACTTTACAAAATGGGTGGAGGCAATCCCAGTGAAGAAGGATACCTCAGAAGTTGTTTGCAATTTCCTAAAGGAAAACACATTAGTGTGATTCGGGGTACCCCAAAAGATTATTAAAAATAATGCTACCAAATTTTATTCATCTTAATTGGCTATGTTTTTATATGATCATGGGATATCGCTTTCACATTCATCAGATTATTTCCCCCAAAGTAACATGAAAGTCGAATCCAACAATAAGAGCTTGAGAGCTATCATGAGAAAGCTAGTAAGTGATAATTTGAAAGATTGACATAAAAATATTTGTGAATCACTTTGGGCCGATAGAACTACACTAAAGGGAGAAATTGGGATGACACCTTTTGAACTTGTATATGGGATAGGAGCTCAATTATCTTTACCTTTAGAGCTGGCATCAACTAAGTTACAAAAGGTGATCGAAGATCAATATTTCCAAGAGTCTCTGGAAAAGAGGGTAATGTACCTAACTAAAATAGAGGAAGAGAGAAGTGAATTGGTAGACCATATTAGAACCCATAAAGCTAGAGATCAAATGATCTTTGATCAAAGATCCAGACCCAAAAATTTCATGCAAGGTGTTGGAACTGTTAAAAATTTGGCTAAGTATCTGTTCTTTTTCCTTCAAGAGTGGTGTTAGAATGTTTCATCCTTGCAAAAAAAAAATTCATAGATCAAATGATTAATGCTTACAGTCAGGTTGGAGGTTTGAAAGTGCATGAAGTCTGAGTTGGTCTTTTCTTTTATGTTCATATGTTACGTTGTGGCAGATTTGCCTTAGCTGATTGATAGTATTAGGTAGAAATGGACAACTGTTATTTTGAAGAGAACCATTCAAGGAGTTAACCCACATTTTATATCCTAGGGGATAACTTGTTTTTTTATACAATGACGCACACATAAGAAGTGCCAAAAAGGAAGGCACCCTTTGACATGAGTTTTGTGCGTGGGTGTATAGCTAGGTGAATGACTAGGTAATTTTGTGGACTTGTGCCCACACAAAAGTAAGTGAGTAGTCCAAGGGTGAATCAGATGGCAATAAGTGGTAGGGTGGAAAATCAAAGGCATTTGACAAGTGATAAAATCCAAGGGATTTTTTTATCCCGTGAAATAAGTTGTGAGGAAGATAAAGAGCATGAGATTGTGAGATGTTGCCATGTGTCCAGGCTGGGATGATGCAGATGATGAGGTAGCCAGTGACATAGCAGTGGCATGCAGTGACGTAATAGTGGCAATGAGCCAAAGTTTTCCAAATGGAACATGTTCCAAGATGAGATGGTAGGTCTGGGATGAGACATGACATAATCCTATGATCCCATGATTTGGGCTGATGTAGAGAGAGAAAGACCATGAGATCACGAGAGGGTGCCACGTGGCACATACAATTAAGATGGATGGTGGAGCCCAATGGTGACAAGTGGCAGGTGCTCATAATCCCACGATGAAGGATGATGGGGAGAGATAAAGTTCCTAGGATTACGGGAGGCCACCACGTGGTATGTGTTTAGAAGTGATACAGTTGGCCCAGAGTGATAGATGGTGAGTGCACATGATCCCATGATCTAGGATGACAAGGAAAAAGAATGTGTGTGGGATCGATACATTGTGATAGGTGGAAAATAGGTGAACTAGGAATCCAATCAAGGATTTCCATGTGGAAATTAAGGTGTGATTGACCAACTAGAGAATTGAGAGGTGAATTTGGTTATAATTTAGTGCAAGTTCACAAGGTATAATGCAGATTATATTTTTGTGTTCTGAAGCCACACTAAGTTTCCATATCAACTTTGATGATAATTGAATTAAGTTGAAACATGATAAGTGGGGTCTAGACAAATAATTGTATCACATGTTAGACAATGTGGTCATTTGCACCTGCAACACAAATGCCATGACTTATTGATATGCCAAAAGAAAGACAAATTTTTAAAAGCTGAGGTGGACTTTGTAAAGTTATTGTAGAAGTGAAGTTTATTTCTATATAGTAGTCATGGAAGTATGGGCCAAAGTTTGTAGTGATGTGAGGTGATATTGTTATATGTTGTACTCTCTCTATTTAGATTAGGTTGATTGACATGGATAGGGATGTTGGAGTGTTTTTCTTTTTTTTTCCTATGTCTTGTGGTCCAATGAGCTAATGACTATTATTTTCTAATCAGTAGCTTGTTGTACTCCCTTATTCTATAAAAGAATTTCCATGATCACTTAGGAAGGGATGAGAGTTTTTATAATGAAATATTTTGTATATTTTTAGTCTCAATCAGGTTTAGCAGATGTCATGAGTCTTGTGTAACATTTGTTAGATCAAGTTAGAAGTTTAGTATTAGAGTCTTAGTCTTGTTGAGATTTATTTTTAATGAGAAAATACAATCTATGAAGATAGTGATTCCGAAGTTAATGAAATATAGTCCAGATTTGGTGCTCTCCTCTGTGTTGGTTTTGTGAGTTGTAAATTTAATGATTCAAATTTTTTATTCAATTCACTACATATCTTTCATATGCGTGTGTTTTAATTCTAAGCTTTGATCAAAGATCAATTAAAATGTTGAAAATTAACTCATAAGTTCATAAGGTCGGCTTAAGGATCTTTATAATAAGTTTAAATTTGGATTACATGAGTAGATATCATTGTAATACAACAATAATCTAAGTCTTGGATCATTACCATTTTTATGTCATTTATATATTGAGTTGTAAACTGAGAGTATTTCCCAATGATAAGACACTAATCTAAATATTCTATAATTGTCATTTCATTGGCTCATGTTGTCTAGTTATACCATCTTTTGATTAAATTCTTTTCATTTTCAATTTTATTTGTGGTGAAGATCTCATGCTCTATAACAATTGAGAATCAATGAGTAGATAGCCATCACTTAGTAATTTCTTGTTATTGTTGAGCCTCTTATGAGATAATATATTTTTCAAATTCAGGGATGTCGTTAATGAGGGTAGTATTTCATTGAATTTAGCTTTACTCACCTTGGTCTTGTAGAGCCAAAAGTATAGAGGGGAGGTCTTTATTCATGTTAGTTGGTCTAAAGTCATTCATGGGGGTTTGATAATTGGAGTTGAGAACTCTTTAGAATTTATAGCGAGTGCACTGGTAGCTGCTAAAGCTTAAAACCATTTTGGAAACCAACAAAATGGTGACTTTTCTTGGGAATAGTGTAGTTATTATATAATTGGTAAGGATGATAGTTGAGATTGTTACTTGCCTTGTTGATTTCAAACCAATTAGTCTATATATTGGATTGCACAAAGTTGATATTGTATTTTTCTTATTTGAGGTAGAAGGATATTTTTTTGTGTCTGAGATATATTTTTTGTCATCCAAGGTTGATATTGTGTGTGTGAATTTTGTACCTAGCTGTAGACACAACACTTCAGTAAAACATTAGAGGTTAGTTAAAATCAAAATCGTGCAGTGAAATGAAAACTAATCTAACTAGGCGATTTACTGCCTTCTAGTAGATGCGAGTATGTATTCTCAAATTGGACCGAGATCAATGACCGTGATGACACCTAAATGAAGGATTTGAATGCAAAATCTAGATATGAAATGAATGCAAATTAATCTATATTTTTGGTTTTTCTATGCAATTATGATGAAAAATGATATGAAATCTAATCTATATGAAAAATAGATATGCAATGATTCTAAGAATTGATGTGAAAAATAAAATTGATCTCACAAACGTGGTTGATTTGCAAGGAAGCTTCAGATACCAATTCGCCAGCATAAGTTTGCAAATTTTGAGATGATTTGTGAAGAGCCGAGCCTTGATTTTATAGAAATCCAAGGCTTTGGGAATGCATGGAAAAATCCATAAATCACTCTAGTTGATTTTTGAGTCAACAAGGAATTAAAGATAGTTAACTCATAAAAAATCATGCAAAAACAACTTTTTGATTTAAATCAGAAGTTGAGATAAGCTTTTAACTCAAAAGAGAGTTGAGTTTATTTTTAAAACAACTTAAATTGATTTTCTGATTTATAGTTTAACTATTTTTTGGATGTGCATAATTAATCATGAATTAAATAAATAAATAAAGTGGTTTATCCTCAATTTAACTGATTTTGAAAATAAACAATTAATTTATGGGTTAATCAATTATTAAATCAAACTTTTATTCAAAAACTATATTATTAAATTTGACAATTGACATTAATTAATTAAATAAGAATTTAATCAATTAGTCATAGGATATTTGATTTATTGTCAAAATGGAATAATACAATTTAGGAATAAATATAATTAAATCCAATGAAATAATTAAGTGGCAGTATTAAATCTAATTAAATAAATATTCAAAATATTCAATTAATCAAACTTTAGGATAAATAAGATTTATCGCCAAATAATCATTAAATTAAAGATAATTATGATAAATAGGAATATTATTAGGAATATTCCTCGATGCAGAATTTGAGATAATCAATTAGGATTCGATAATGTTCAAATGTGCCTTAGGTGAGGACTTTGATGTCAATTTCGTTCGATTTGATGATGTAGGAGGTTAATGAACCTATAGCCCATTTTTGGGGTATTACAGATATCTTGTGAGGAGTCAGGTTTATCTTGTATATTGAGATATTGTAAGTGTTTTTCTTGCAATTTTTCATAAAAAATCTTTCCCAATTTATATTGGGTGGCAAATTGAGTCTCTCCACCAGTGATGAGTAAAAATTTTCTATATTTTTGAAATATACAATATGAGAAAAAAGTTCACAAGATCATGGGTGGAGCAGCATCCTGAGGAAAATTTAGAGGGTGAGCTTCATAATACTTCAAGGAGTGGATGCCCAACGAGAGATCAAGGAACAAGTAGTTCTCCCCCATCATTGAGACCTAAAATTAACGATACAAGTGTAGGAAAGTTTTTAAATACTGTTCCTGAGGACAGTGAAACTTTCCCTAAGGATTATAAACATATAGGGCTCAGAATGTATGAGAACTTCTTGTATCTTACTACTAATAAAGAAGGAGAACTATAACATACAAAGGAAGTAAATTATACTACTTATCAAAATAGAAGTAGGAGATAAAGAAGCAAAAGAAGAGATGTCTTGAATAGAAGATCAAATGATGCATCTCTTGTGTGTAGATTTTCTCCTTTTAGGAATTTGTTGGGTAGAGACTAAGAAGAAAAAATGAACCCAACTGCCTCCTCTAAGCCAGAAAGTACTTTGCCTGATTTAGAAGGCTCATGATATCAATGCTTTGAGAAGGAAAATTCATGAGTAGATTGTCATAAGAAATATAAAATATAAAGAGAGAGAAAAGGAAGTTAGAGATGCCTTAGTTGAAAGAAATAGGTTGATGAAGTAGTTGGATGACCTTAAAGCCATAAATTATGAAGAACCAAAGAAAATTTTTAAGGGTCCTTTTGTATGACAGATTTACAACACTGGAAAGCCTAAGAATATTTCTATCCCTAGGAATAAACCAGTACCTCAAAATAATGAGGGTGATAAGGATAAAGGAATACATAAAGTTACTGGAATAGTTATTAATGAGCATGTTAGTAAGGGCCCTATTGATGGTGATATATCTTAGTTGGATATTGCATTGGAGAAAACAAGAAGGGAGAGTGAGATTCTTGCAAAATAATTGTAGATGGAAGAGATAAAAGCAACAACTTTAGAAATAAAGAGGAAGATTGATCTCTTGAAATAGTGTGTTGGACCTTTCCTTGCTGGTACTTCCTCTATTGCATTTACATCATCTACTTCCCAAGGAGATAGTGTCCCACCACCTATTATCTCAAAGATTCTTGCTACTAGAAAAAAATGGGAGCTAGTACTAGTGGCCAAGCTGCTACACGCCAGTTCCAAAGAAGACATGTTAACATTGAAAGGTATAGACAACTATTCTTTATTGGTATTTATGTTTTGTCCTAACCTTGTTTCAAGTGAGATAAGGGATAAATTGACTAAGTTCACTAAAAATAATGTTATTACTTGTGAGGAACATTTAAAGCATTTTACTGATATGTTGAACAACTATGAGGTTGAGCATGAAGATGTAGTAATGTAGTTATTTGTGCAATCTTTAGTTGAGGATACCATAGATTGGTTTAGGGGATTTCCTTATGATAGTATAGGTTCATGGGATGAATTTTAAAAGTAATTTAGAGAAAAATATAGTGACAAGACTAATGAAGGTTTTATGTTAAATGAGTTTAATAATATAAAAAAATTTAGAATGAATAGGTCATTGAATTCAAGATAAGGTTTTAGAAAGATATGCACAAATTGTTCCAGGTCATGAGACTGGATGATAAGGTATGTTTTTCTACTTACTTAAATGATTATGATGCAAATATAGCTCACTTTCTTAGGGATAAATATCCTACAACTATTAGGAAAGCATTTAAGTTAGTTTTAAACATTGAAAGTAATAGAAGGGTATCTAGAAAATTGGGGAGAAGAGATGATCCTAAATTTTCTAGATATAACAAGAAAGATAATGATAAATCCTCTAGTGTAAAGCCTAAGGAGGATGAAAAAATGGATAAGATTCTAAATGTATTAAAGAACCTAAAGTTTGGTAGAAACAATAATGATAGGCTTGCTAGTGGTGACAAACCTTCTTATAATAATTTTAATAGGTAACCCAGATTGCATAATTATCCTTGCAATACTCAGTCGAAGGATGGGAAACCTATGCAACTAGAAAAAAAAAAGGAAAATCAGATTTAGTAACCCTTGATCCTTTACAAAAAAATACCATAAATGTGAATAAAGATTCTCCATGGTGTATGGCATGCCAATAATTAGAACATTTATGGGATTAAATTGACTCTAGTGATGAAGTTGAGGATCAAGATGTCATGGAATCAAGGAGAAGGAAAGAGGTGTATTAGTAGAAATTCTTCTCTGAAGATGATGAATAATTTGATGATAATCAATGCAATGTTGAACATGGTTCTGTTCCCTTTTCATTGAGAAGACCTTCTAATGAAGAAATAACACAAATTATAATAGACATGGTTACCCAAGAAAGAGGTAAATACCATTTGAGAAATAGAGTTGTTGGTGGTGAGGATGGTAAGATTTCTAGTATGTTCATTAAGGATTAGAAGGGTAAGAAAAAAGAAATGCTAAAGAAGGATAAAGATACTATGAAGATCAAAGAAGTGAAAACCAAGGTTTGGGATAAAAGGGGTGAGGTCCCTAAACCTACTGATGCAACTTCTATATCTAGAATTAAAATAAAAGTCACTAAAAATATTTCTACTCCTATTCAAGAGGACATTAAGCAAAAAAGGAAGAATAAATGCAGGCAAGCAATTCAAGCTAAAGATACTTCAGGTAAAGAATTTTTTGTCCTTGAGTATTTTCCTATAGATATGTTGTATTTACTTTCCTAAATTACAATAAAGGTTCCTTTTCTTGAGATGATGAGGATAGAGGAAAACAAAGAAAAATCTCGAGCATAGGTTAAGGGTGTATCCTTAGTTAAAATTGAACAATTAGATAAAGATAAGATAACAAAGGATGAGGAAAGTAAAAAGGAAAATAAATAAAAGGAGCATGAGGGATTAGTTTTGAAAATTCCTCAGATGTATTCAGATAGCTTTGTGAATGCTTGTCTAAGAAGTGTAGGACCTTTCTTTTTGACTGAGATAATTAATAGAAAAATGCTTAAGAACTTTATGATAGACTTAGGGGCATCGAATATAGTAATGCCAGTCAAAATTATGGAGTCTATGGGGTTGAAGGTTGACACCCCTCATGGGAGATATTAAGATATGGCTTTAAGAGAGCTTCATGTCATTGGTACTATCAAGGCCCTACCATATAAATTGGTTGCATACCCTAATAAGGATGTAAAAAATGAGTTTTCTTGTTGTAGATATTCCTCCTCATTATGACATGCTATTATATAGAAAATGGAGTGCATCTATGGGAGGTAGCTTGCAATGTGATCTTTATTTTTCCACTTTTAATATTAATGGTGAAAATGTAAATGTTGACCATGAGTAAAGGGTTCCACATATGATTGAGGTCAGTGAAGATAAGATTATGACATGTTTCCTTGACATTGACATAGACACATTCAAAGTTGAAGATCTGATAGGAGATGAGAAGGAGCCTGTATCTTTATCTAAAATTAAGGAGAATTTATCTGATGACAATGGTCTTTGGATTATGTACTTTGATGATTCTAGTTCAAGAGAGGGTTCAGGTGCAGGTGTTCTACTAATTTCTCCTAGTGGTAAGAATTTTAAGTTTTCATTCACTCTATTGTTTTCTTGTACAAATAATGTTCTAGAGTATGAAGCATTATTGGTTGGGATGAGATTAAATTCTAAGCATGGAATCAAGAATCTCAGTGTAATTGAAGATTCATAATTGTTCATATCCTAGGTTAGATCCAAATATGATTCCAAGAATAATAGATTAAAATAATATAGGTATGTTGTTTGGGATGAAATTGAAAATTTGGAAGCTTTTGGGATTGAATGGATGATTAGAAGCCATAAACAATGGTAGATCTCCTAGATAACATTTCTCTCTAGTTAGATGATATCACATTTGTAGGAATTTCAAGGGTTGAAGTGCAAACCAAGCCCTCAATTCTTGATAATATTGAGAATTGGAAAGTATTTGATGATAACATTGACATTCTCAGACTTTTGAATTGTGAAGGTGAGTACTATAATCAAGAGATTGATTTTAGTGGATATATGAAAAGTGTAGATGGTAAAGATACAATGCTTAGGAAGGATAGATTATAGTTGAAGAGGGCTCTTAAAGGCTTGGTAGTCCTTGAAAGGGCTTTTAATAATATAAAGATAAAACAATGACCATGAGAACTATCCATAATCCTGAGGACTAGGAGGAAATAAACCGTGGGACAACAAAAGGTTCATAAAATGTATATATTAGTAAGAAGTTGTCTCTAGAGGTAAGGGAATCATTATTAGATCTTTTAAGAAAATGTAGGCATGTGTTTTCTTGGTTGTGTGATGATTTAAAGACCTATAGGGAAGATTTATTCCAACATGTGATTCCCTTAAAGGATGATGCTAAGCCATTCAGGAAGAAGCAAAGACACATTAAACCTACAAATCTTACTCCCAAAATCCAAGAAAAATTGATAAAAAATGAGGAATGCTAGCATCGTCAAGACCATTAGACACTCTTCATGGGTTTCCAATCTTGTGCCTGAAAGAAATAAAAATGGAGACATAAGATTATGTGTAGATTTTAGAAATCTAAATATGACTTCATTAAAAGATAATTATGGTTTTCCTAACATGGAAGGAATGGCGCATAGGGTGACTAGGTGTTAGCTCATGCATATGATGGATGGTTTCTTTTCATATAACCAGGTAATGGTGAAGGAATCATAACAATACAAGAATTCATTTACAACACCATGGGGAATTTATGTCTATGTTAGGATGCCATTTGGCCTAACAAATGTAGGAGCTATATTCCAAAGAGCCATGGATGTTTATTTTGTAGATTTCATTGATAAGTTTTTGGTGGTATATCAGGATGATTTGATAGCTTATTCAAAGGAGGAAATCCAACATTGTGGACACTTGGATAATTTTTTTGTGAGTGTACTTGAGTATGGTGTGTCCTTGAATCCAAGAAAAAGTGCATTTGGGGTGATTGAAGGCAAGTTTATTGGTTACATTGTTTCAAAAGATGGGATCAAAATTGATCCAGAGAGGGTGGTTGCTATAAATAAAGTATCACAGCCCAAGACTATGAAGGGAATATATGCATTCTTTGGCCAGGTCAATTTCTTAAAGAGGTTTGTTACTAACTTTGCTGAGATTAGCTGACCTATTTACAAAATGTTGAAGAAAGGGGCCAAGGTTGAATGGGGTGCTGAACCTTCTAAGGATTTTCAAGAGATTAAGCACTCCATCAAGGATGCTCCTATTTTTAGGACTCCTGATTATAACAAGCCTATGAAAATTTTATCATTTGCATCTTTCCACACTGTTGTTGTAGTGCTCTTACATAAGAACTCAGAGTGTTTTGAACGACCTGTAGATTTATTTAGTAAATCCTTGCAAGCTATAAGATTAAAGTATGAAATTAATGAAACAAAAGCATATACATTGGTAAAATTTGTTAAAGCTTTTAGGTGTTATCTAATTGGAGCAATTATTGTTTCTTATGGACCTAGTGAAGCTATTAAAGACATCTTCAATCAATAAGAGGCCTCTAGGAGGAGATGTAGATGGATCAATAGGATCCAAGAGTTTAATATAAATATTAAAATTACCAAGTTGGTAGGAAGCCAGGAGTTAGAAAAACTATTGGCTCAAGAAAATCTTGATTCTGACCATATTAATGCATTAGAGGAAGATCAAAGGCCATTCATATGTTATCTTGACCAATGTGAATGGTACAAGGACATCATTGTATACCTACAAAAAATGATTTTCCCTCCTAATATGGATAATAAAAAGAAAAGAACCATGCAATTTCATGCTATCAAATATGATATAGTCAGTGGAGGATTGTGGTAGAAATTGTGTTTCTTAAATGTGAGGATCAGAATCAGGCAAAGAAGCTTCTAGAAGAAATGCATAGTAGAGTATGTGGTGGCCATTTTATGGCTAGGAATACTACTCATAAGGTGCTAAGGTTTGGGTTTTAGTGGCCTACTATGTTCAAATATGCACATCAAATGGTAAAAAAGTGTGATGCATGTCAGAGGTTTTCAGGTAAGTTAAATTTTTCTGGTATCTTACCTCTAAGTGTGTAAGTGTTCAAGTGCCATTTCAGTAGTGTGGAATAGATTTTATTGGGGAAATTGGAAGAAATTCAAGTGGTGGTGACTCATGGATTTTAGTGGCTACTAATTATTTCACCAAGTTGGTAGAAGCTATACCTACTAGAAGAGCTACAAGAAAAGTGGTGGTAGATTTTCTTATGGAGAATATTATTACAAGATTTTGGGTGCCCTAAGAAAATAGTAGTTGATAATAAAATGTTTTTCTGGTCTGATAAATTTAATGTATTTTGTCAAAAATATGGGATCCAAATATCTTACTCTTCTCCATACCACCCATAGGGAAATGGACAAGATGAATCAAGCAATAAAAGCTTAATCAATATCATCAAAAGAATCCTGGAAGAAAATAAGAAAGCTCAGGATTCCAAGCTAAGATTTTCATTATGAGATGATAGGATAACTATAAAAATTCTACTGGATGTGCATATTTTGAATTTTTATATGGCATTCAAGCTAGATTTATACAAAATAACTCAATGCAGATGTATAAATTTGTGCAGATTTATGATGATGATGATTTAGATGATGAAATGAGGATGAGGATAAATGACCTAATTCAGCTAGATGAGAGAAGAAGAGAAGCACATGCAAGAAATTCAAAGCTATAGTTGTAGCTTAAGGTTTTATATGATAGGAAGACCACTATTAGAAAGTTTGAAGTGGGTGACATGGTCCTCATGTGGAATGCTATATTGGAAGGAAAGGGTAGACATGGAAAATTTGACCCTATGTAGTTAGGCCCATACATTATCGACAACAAGTGGGGTGAAGTTTCATACCTATTGAAAAACATGGCCGGAGATACTCTAGAATTGATAGTTCGTGGAAAATTTATGAAACATTATTTCTATTGAAATAATGAAGAATATCCATGAATAGTAGATAGGTTGTGTGTATGTAAATATGTTTGTGTGTGTGCTTTAGGTTTATGTTTTATGCTCTGTAGTTTGGTCAGTTTTCTTAACCCATGAGATTTTGGTATTCTCATCTTATCCTAAGAAGATAAGTGTCCCCAACTAGAGCCACTATTGGAACTGTTAAAAATTTGGCTTAGTATTTTTCCTTTTTCCTTCAAGAGTGGTGTTAGAATGTTTCATCCTTGCAATTTAAAAAATTCATAGATTGAACGATTAAGGTTTAGAGTCAGGTTGGAGGTCATAAAATACATGAAGTGTGAGATGGTATTTTATTTTTGGTTCATATGTTATGTTGTGGTGGATTTTCCTTAGTTGATTGACAATATTAGGTAGAAATGGACATGGTGCAAAGGCTTGGGGTATCAAGTCACTTCAGTCAAATAAGCTTATTAAATGTTTCAAACTCCTTGTATTAACTAGGTGTTCCCAATGCACCTTATGGCTCCAAAAGGTCAAATATCATTCCCAATATTCACTATAGTTCCCAAGGTCTTAAAAAACTTACTCCAACATAATCCAATGTGAATCAATAGGTTATGAAACCCCAATCACTCAATAGGTGTGCAAACCTAAGTTCACTCTTCAACTAGGACTACTATCCCTAGTAGGTCTCCAATCACTATTTTCCTCAATTTTCTCTCAATCTTCCAAAAACACTCACCAAAAAAACTTCACTTTTAGGTACCCTTTATTGAACTTACTACAACATATCAGAAAACCAACTATGTTTCTTGGGATAGTTTGTATAGAAAATGGTCTTTTGTATATTTTTAAGGGTAAATTAGCCCACTTTTACAACGAAATCATGTGATAAACTTGACCCCAAACCCCAAAACTCTAAAAAATCTTCACTTTTTATGTGAATCAAAGGATTGTTTAGTTTATTTGACCCTATGCCTTGATTTGATGTCCAAATTATAAAATCCTAAGTAAAACATACCCAAAACTAGGGCTTTCTAGTTAAGGAACTTCCCTTCACTTTTGGAACTCATTCAAAGTCCTAACACCTTCTCTTGGACATAAATAGTCACCTCCAAAAATTAAACAACCCCTTTGTTTAATTAGATCTCCTACTGTTATACCCTTCACACATATTTCATGCACTTTTCTTAATGACAGTCACAATGTACACCTCCTTGTCCACACTTCCTGAACATTAAATGGTTAGTAACATTATGTATATGTTATAAAGGGTCCATTCTATGAGAAACAATGAAATATATTCATATAATGGCCCTATGATCCATAAAAATCTTCAAAATAATAAACTTATTACCCCTATTTTGGACCAGTTAGAGAGATATGAAGCAATCAAAAAATTTAGAACTTCAAAATGATTCAAATAATATTTTAAATGATCTATTAAACCTTAATACATCTTGTGTACTAGAATTTGTACCTTCGTAGGGTTAGTATTGACAATAATTGAATAAAATAACTAAATAACCACAAAGGAAGAGCTATTTTAACAAACAAAGACAATGAAGCACTATATGGATCTCTAACTAGGGATGTTAATGATGAAGCTCTCAGCAAGCCTCCATTAATGACAGTCCTAGAATGAGAAAATATGATAAAGCAAGCTAAAATAATTCAATTCCAAATTGAAATGCTTAATTAACTTCTAACTTTGCCTTCCTAACTCAAAATGTTAAGAAGTTAGATGCAATTCTCAGATTTGTGGATTGAATTATGAGTGAATTAGGCCTCCCTTTTATAGATTTTGGCAAGGGTAGGGGGTGTAGTTGGATTTGATCATGATTGAGTTGGGGTTAAGTCTTTGATTCCACCCTTTGAAGACAATTTAAATATTGTCTCCTCAAAGCTTGGGACAAGAAGATAAGATGAGTGGACAAGATGTTCTTTCAAATTGAGTGATTGAGATTCATTTTGTCTTGATCCATGTGAGCTCTTTCCTTAAATCCTATTGGTTGAGGATTTTTCCTCCCATGTGGTGTTGAGAGAAAATAAGACTTAATTGATTGAATTTAATTAATTTGTTTAGCCATGTGTACCCCTTGAGTGGGTTGATTTGATTTAATTCAAACTATACAATTAATTGGATTAATTGCACATTGATTTAATTTATCATGATTTGATAGGTTTTAATTGATTTGTATGGCTTTGATTTTTAATTAAATTAAATTAGAGCTTGATTTTAATTTTGATTGGCTAAATACTTGTTTGGATTCAATTGCCTTGATTTGCCTTGATTAATCACTTGAATGATCTTGTCCACTTTTCAGTGATTACAAATGCCCCTCTTTGAGTCGACATGTGAAGCATGTTGATTCAAAGAATGTTCTGATCCAACTGATAAAAGATCCTGATTCTCGATGGTCGATCTTGATATTCGATATGAAATGCCAATTTTGATGATAGGATTGATGCAGTTCTGATTTTAGTGTCTTGATGGTCGATCTGATGTTAGATTGCTGATGTGATACCTGATTTGATGTGGTTTGATGTTTGATGCCCCTTTCGATTGATTAGCAAAAAATTTCTTGATAAAAGATTGCGCTATGATTTGATGGTCATTCCCCTAATTTGATGATGTTGCTGTCATTTTGATTATCCGAGTGTATGCCCCCTCGGGAAATGAATCGAAATGATTTTGGATGATTTGGTTGAGAATGGGAAATTTTGATTTGTTTTCTGATATAGAAATTTGGAAATGTCCCAATCATGAGAGGATTTGATGAGAAAAGATTTGATTGATAAGATGTTGATGCTCTAGATAAGCTGATGATGGTTTTGATATCATTTGATGTCAGTCAGAATCAATTGGTTGATGTTGATGTCAATCTGATAGAATAAGTTGTTGGGTTGATATTTCTCTCTCAAGATCTAGAGAGACAAAACAATGATTTTTCCTTCCTCAAGATCTAGAGTTAGGAGATTTGATGTGCCCACGATGAGCAAATGGATGATAGGATAACTTGATTGATGTTGGATGATCACTTGGATGATTTGACTGATTGATATTTGATATGACATGATTAGATGTTTTTTATGATAAAAGGTTGATTGGATTTTCTCATCATGCAAATTCAGAGACTGGAGAAGAGAAGATAATGAACAGAATTAGGTTTCCCCTAGTTGATCAACATGATCGATTATTAATGATGTCCTTGATGAAGCATGAATCATTTTGATGATATATCTTGATGACATTAATGTACCTTTAATGATCAGATTGAGCATGATTTTTGATGATGGAACCTAGAGGCAATATGTCCAATCTTATTTCATGCAAAGCACTTCAAAGGAAACTTACCCTTATATTTATCTTTCCCTCTAGGTAGCCTTTTAGCAAGTAGATCAGATTATTGAGAGGGGGAGTGAATCAGTAGTCTACCAAATAATCTAACTTTTTAACCTCTTAAACCTATACCAACATTCACAAGATTAACCTTAATTATGACAAATGAAAATCATAAATAGGAAAATCCATCCACAAAGTTGACATGGATTTATCTTGTGGAAACTCAAATAAAGAGAAAACCATGATGGGAATTAGTACCCACTAAATGATGTACTCTTCTGAATTATGCCCTCTAAGGAGCTTAACTCTATTAGGAGTTTACAACAACACTGTTAGGTGCTACCTCGTTAAGGGATTTTCCTTAGGCTTGTTATGACCTTTTCCCTATTAAGAGTAGCCTTGTTAGAGGACTTTGAACACTTGAAAAAGTTTCACCTCACTAGAGGATTTACAAAAAATATCTATTAAGATCTACCTAGTTAAGGGATTTAACCTACTGCAATTGTGAGGGAACAATAGAAAGAATGATTTGTAGAATAGTACTACCTCTACTTGATCAGATCTAGTGAAGCACACAATCTCTTCTCAACACAATTTAATCTACCTTGGCTTGATCACAACTTACACTATACAACTGCACTTTCCCAACACACAATCAACACACAAAAACTTTCAACTTCATCCATTATATATTGATCTTTTAGTCTGTTGCCTTAATCAAGCCCTAAATTTGAAATAGATTTAAATTTCAAATATCCCATTCATATAAAACATGCAAAAAAACAAAATTCAATGTACAATATACATTTCCAAGACTACTTCAGCCAATACAATGATTTACATAGAATTTTGTGTCAAGAGGTCAAACACATTTTGACCAAACACAAGCTTCCTCTAGAATCTTCTCCACACACTAGCATCAAACAATGTGATGCCATATCATTACCTCCAATCATGAAGACACATCACAAGATCCAGACTAACTCAACTGATTCCATAACAACCTCAACACTGATCACCAATCAAAGATTTATCAGTTGTCGCTCAAGAAAACAAACACTTTAACCTATTAACAACTCTGTCTCTACTCACCGATCACCTATCCTAAGTTATATGCAATGAAAATACCCATAGCTTACACCACAAATAAAAGCATGCAAACATAATAAATATGAAGCATTTAAGTTAGAATAAGCATGTTGAATAACTTGTAATGCAACCAAATTCCCACCACAACCTCTGATGAGCTAAAAAAAGGGCACCCAAAACCTTGTTTGATTTTCTCTTTTGATTTTTTGTGGGTGTTCTCTCCCAACACAATACAATAAATATCACTATGATTTATGATTGAAGGATTGAGAACAAGTATGAGGAACTTGCCCCAATCTTCACATAATGATGATACAAAATGTAGTATCTATGCTAAGTATGCAAATGCAAGAGATTAACAAACTAGATTCAAATGAAAAGTAAACTAAGATGAGAATGAAAGATTGAGACAAAATTAGATTCATTACATTACCTAACATGTGATATCAAGATTATCTAATATATGCAAGAAGATACAATAGAATGACTAAGTTCAAATGAGGAGTGAGGCCTCCTTTTTATAGAATGGCTTAAAGAATGGGTGCCCAAGATTAATAGGTGATAGAATGGATGGTCAAGATTAAGTGGAAAAAGGGGATTTTCTAAGATGAAGAGGCAAAAGGAATGAGCGGCTAGGATTAAGAGGGAAAAAAATGCAAAATTCAAACTTCACTTTTAGAGGGAAAGATGAATTTGAAATGATTGGAGGAGACAAAAGATCGAGAGGTGGTTACCTTGGAAAAGATGATTGTGCACATGATTAGAGGTAATCTACCTCTTAATCAAGATTAGAGGAATATTAGAAATAAGTAAGATTAGGAAAAAGAGAAAAGTGATTAAATTAAAATAAACTTAATTTAATGAAGGTTTAGCAGAACTTTAGGCTAGTGGAGAAATAAAATAAAATAAATTTATTTTATAAAAGGGAATGAAGGGGTAATATATTAAATTAAATTTAAAATATTAAAGATACTATTTAATAAAATTTAAATACAAAGGGAAAATGAATTTATTTAATTAAAATAAATTTATTTAAATAAATAGAAGAATAGAAGAATATAGTTAATTAATAAAAATTAACTATAATGTTAAGGGAAAATATTAATAAAAATTAATATTAGAATATGAACGAACAATTTTAGGTGTCTACATTATGCCCTTCTTTGATGCGCTATCAAAATCAACCTCACATCAAAGAAAAAGAAAAGGAAGATGCCCCAATAATGGAAGGATGATGAGGTAGATGTATGCCCCCTCGAGAGGACATGCAGATTCAGAGAACAAGGGTGTTCTCTCAAAATTTGGACACATGAAGGAGATGAAGGCTTGTTCTCTCAAAATTCTAAAGATGGTGTGTAAGGGACACATGAAGGAGATGAAGGCTTGTTCATTGTCCAAAGAAAGAAGGGATATTTTCTTTGTATTTTAATACCTCTAATTTTTTATGAAGAGAAGATGTATGAAAGTGGAAGCTGGATGGATAAGGGATATGAGATGGGGGGTATGAAGAGGATAGGGGATAATGATATGGAGGATATAGATGGAAATGGATAATAGATAATGGATGGAGGAAATGTATGGGTTAATCAATATCAAGGACATGGGAAGGCATATGGACTCAAAGAGTATTATGAATGATGGATTAAGGGAATGAATATGATGAGGACTATGAGATGGAGGATAGGGATTTCAAGATCAAATATGTGAAAATAGATGAAATTATGAAGGAAAAAGGATGGATAAGGAATAACGGTTATGGAAGGTACATATGGATAGAGGGGATGCATAGGATAGTCAAGATCAAAGATGGGAAAGGAAATGATAATGAAATTAGATAGAAAAATGGATGGTCAATAGGGAATGTAGAAGATATTTATGGTAGCATAGTATGGATGGAGCTTCCCTGAAATATAGAGTGACAGGGATCTACATAAATGAATGGAAAATATATGATATGTATGTGAAGTAGATGATAGGGAGGATATTATGGATGGATAGTGAGAAATAATTGCTCCCAAGTATCAAGAAAAAATGGAGGGAGGGATTACACATGACACCTATTTGCTAGGTTTTCATCATGGTACTTGGCCAAGGTGCCTGATTACCAAGTTTTCACCATTCGATGATTTGTTTTCTCTTTTTTTT
>BSBK01008779.1:15000-71152 GCA_027943335.1 Chamaecyparis obtusa | reverse complement strand
TAGACTCAGATCTATCTTGAAACAGTTGTGAAACCCTTTGAAAAGTTCAAATCCATACCAGCAATATGAGGACCAATGAAATTTTAGCACGTCAGCATGTTTGGACCCACCTCAAGTTTTCTTCCTTTAAGTCATTCAAGGACTACACGACAAAATAATTCTAAGTCATGAGATTCCTTTGGCTTACACTAGTCTGGTTAAGCGATTCAATGAACAAGGCTCTTCATTGAATCACTGGGTCTTTCTAATAACCCTAGTTACATTAAGCAAACATGAGAAAACCTTTGGATCACTGAATCATAGAATACTTCCTTAACCACTTATGAGAATCTAGCCTACATTTGGCGAACTAGGAAACTGAAGAAAATCACTAGGTCGCTAAGAACTTTAGGCTTCACTAATTAATTTTGAGATTCTCTGAACACACACATTCGTGCATTCACCTAGAATGATTGGAGCACTGCTATTTTATCACATGAATATGTGACCAAAAAGAACTTATCAGAGGCTGCCAAAACTTTGTTAACCCTGGGCCATCTCCACATGTCAATCTTCTATTTGTTCACGACCACCCATTAGTAGACACCTCGGCAAGCCTTCTGACAATGGACCCACTAAAGATAAGATTCTGATCCAACGACGGGCACATGATCTCATGGCCACTGAATATTCCTTGTGCCTTCACGCTAGCCATAGATCTATATTAGATCAAGACCCCTTTGTCAAATGGACCCACCTATACCTGTCAGCACTCGGCAACCAATCACGAACCTCAAAATACTTTGACCAGGCATTAGACCCACCTAACAAAGGCTTGAACACTTGGCAAAATGGATGGCTGGCGTAAAATCTCATGGCTCTGACACCATTCATGAGAACACACACCAGCCTTCAATCTCTATCCTTCTAACATTCTACAGGCATCAGAATCCATCATTTGTATACACGTAGCAGTGGACCCGCTTGAGCGAAGAGTCACGTCACCAGGAGAAATCAATAGCTATCTTAAGTTCACAAGCTTCTGACACTTTTCATGAGAATACATGCCATCCATTAGATCAAAAGAGGACTGACAACTGGGCCCCGGTACCAAATTACAAGTCATCTCCTTTCAAGCAATGAAAAACCTCCACATAGGAGATCATGGCAATAGACCCACAAAGGCATGAAGCACTGAGAAAAGGGGGAAGATCAATGGTTGTCGTAAGATCACAAGCCTCTGACACATGCTATGAGATCTTACGACAACCATTGATCTCATTAACTGGGACCCCACTACAAATTTAACTCCAAAAGCCTTAGCGGAATGCATGACCAAAGGAACTTATCGCTCAGTCACTGAATAGAATTCCTAACCTTGGTTAAGTCTATAGAATACACGAACAAGGCATTCAAAAAAGCGTTGAGTGTTTAGTCAAACCTAGGGTTTCAGTTAGCAAATGCATGACTGAAAGGCAATCTACGGAGTCGCTGAATGTTTAGAAGCACCACCATTTATCTTGCAACTAAGAGAAACACTGCAGTCGCTAGTTCACTGAGAGGAAAAGGTAACTGTCAGAAAACTTAGAGAACTAGTGACTGAGGAAAGGCAAACTGCTCGCAGAGTTGCAAGATGTTAAGAACTAACCACCTGGATTATGAGATTACGTGAACCACTGCAGTCATGTAGTCAGGGAATGAAAGGTCCAACCCACTGGGGATAAGGAGAACTTGCGACCGAAAGGAAATAATTATGCACATGGGTTTTGGGGACTTAAGTGGTTGAGATAAAGTAACATGAAAATAGAACATGGTCTAGGGTCTCTTAGGTTTTTTTAACACCAACGGCTAGTTTATGAATTTTTAAAGGGTTTTGCACCTAGCTAGGGACCTAGAAATAGTTGCAGAGACCAAGGAGAAATAGATAAAGCCATGAAATTTTTAGGGATGCCTATCAAGTTGAAAATAGAGATCTAGGCATAGGTTTGGCCAAATTTGCATGTACATGGAAATTAGGGTAACAATACTTACATCTGGTAAGTGCACAAAGATGGGGGATGAAAAAGGGGTATAAGATGCCACTTTTTTCCTGAAATCAACAAACTCTAAACTTCAACAAGAAATTGAAGATAGTAAGACTCAAAATTTTAAGATGCGACAAAAAAAAGAGTTGTAATACTCTAAATCTAGTTCCTAAACTACTAACTTATTTTGAAAATGGTGTAGATTAAGGACCTTAAAAAGGGGAGCACAAAAAGTGGTCCTATTTTTGTGAAAAAACATAACATAGCATCTAGTGTTCTCCCCCTAACATGTTAACTTTTTTTTGAATTTTTTTAATTGCTCTAGTGAGAAGTTAGCTAACACCACATAGTTTATCTCAGAAATTTTTGGTAATTTTTTCATGAATGTATATTTTTTAATGAATTTACGAAGTGCACACATCCTGAAAACATGAAATTTATGTGTGGTCCCCCTAGAAATCATTTTAAAACTAATTGAAAATCAATTTTAATTTTTTTTAAAGTGTGTAGAATGGAGTATAGTTTCTAAAATTAACTTGTTGCAAAATTTGATGAACGAGCCAAAATCTATGCCAAAAATACTACACATTGGTTCTTACAAAAAATGGACATACACAAAAGAAAATAGAGTTGAAAAACTTAACATAATTAGAATTCAAAATAAAATATATTTCTTAGATAGCTAACAGAGAGATCTGCAATATCACGTTGTCTGATGTTTACATCCTGAGCCATGAGTAAACCTGACGAGGAGCACACAAAAACATAAGTCATTTTTTTTTATGTCTATTGGAGAACACATCTCAAGCCTATTTAAATTGTCCAAGCCTTTGGGTTGGATCTCCAAGGAAAATCCAAGCCTTAGGATTGGTAAATTCCAATGCCTTACAAAGCGTGTGCATCTTATAGGGTGAGGACACAGCTAAAATCTATGACTTCCATAGGGCATGCAACCTATGAAAGTCATAGATTTCAATAGTGTACTCATTCTATAGGGCATGTGCCTTATTTAAGTCATAGATTTAAATAGTGATAAGAAATAGTCAGAGTGAGAGGAAGCAAGAGAGATAGAGGGAGATCTCTCTCTCTCTCTCTCTAGCTTCATACCCTCTATATTTTCCCTTATTACCCTCTTTCTCTCTCACACATACATATGCTCTCTCCAACCTTCCTACCCTCTATATTTGATGTAGTCAAGGTTGGTGAATCCAATTAAGGATAGACCAACCTTGCAGCCAAACTGAAATGCAGTGAAATACTCAAAGAACATAGATTTGAAATGAAACAAAAGTCTTTATTCCTCAAATCAATGATTACATGCAATGTGCTATGCTATAAGGCCTTCCCCATTATGGCCAATTACAAGATAGGTAACAGTCCACAAGATCTCGTAGGATCTGGATCTTTTCCACAACATCAGCAATCAGCTAACCCAGGTCTATAACACACAACACATTGGTAGGCACCCAGGAAAGATCTAAACTTCTACTCACATTTCAAAGAAATCTTCTTGTTTCCTAAGCTCACATGCTACCAAGTCCCCACTTCCTAATCCTTTGATCCTCCTAAACAAATACCCAAGCATTCTATAAATATTGAATCCTAGCCACAAGTTAGCTAATCAAATATTTAACCCAACCAAACAAATATTAAATGTTAAAACATTAGTCAGCTCTCAGATAGCCTTAAAAAAATAAATAAATTCTTCAAGACGGCCCCAATGGTCATCAGATCTACATAGAAGAATGAAAAATGCCAGATCTAGATCCCCATGTGTCCAACGGTTAATCCATAACATGAGAAGCATGACCCAAATTAAATGCACCAGTCAGCCAAGATGATCTACCCAAACAATCCAGTTGGCAAGCAAGAACACCAAGCAACTGAAGAAATAACTGAGTACTAGTCAACCGACCATGCCAAGCATGACCGAGAAATACAGTTATCATCGAGTGCTAGAGAACTGACACCTTCAGCTATGAAGCATTTTTTAGAGATCAAGCAACCTAAAAAACCATAGAAACTAAGCAACCAATTTCACAAACTGAGCAAGAACTCCACTAAACCAAGATCAAAACCAACAATCTACCTTCAAAGACAAACATATTTTTGGTTGATACAGGATTGCCAAGAATCCTAGGATGCTCCTGCATTAGACACCCTAGGTCAGAAAGATTTTCTCATAAGAAAATTAGGAACGTCTCAAGGGAATCAGAATAGGTATGTTGAATCTGTTCTTCACCCACATCCTCTCTTCTTGTCCTTCTTCCCAAGTAGTCTTCGCCTCATTCACTGCCTCTTGCAGAAAGTCCTTCTTCTTCTTACTATGCTTATTTCTTTGAATGGCATGCGAGAGGTATGAGGATCAATACCCCACATCTCCACCAGATAGCAACTGATTCTAACCACTACCGACCACAACAGTGCCTCGGTAAGGTTCATCCTCTTCATACTGCTCAATAAACTCAGTATCATATGCATCTCTTTGGTGTCACAAATGTCATCATATACTAAACCATGTCTGCTACCAAAAACCATATGTTTCTTGATCTCAAACAAATTATTCAGATATCTCATCCACTTTCTCCTTCAAATCAAGCTTAACAAGAATAGGTCCTTCCACCTTTTTTCTCCTGAGGTTTGTCACAAGGACAACACCTGATAACTCCACATCCTTTAACCCTTGTCCTCCTGTAAAGGTATCAGCTTATGTTGAGCTCCTTCATGCCTAACCACATAAGTGTTAGCATGAGCATCAAACAACACATTTCTATCAAACTATGAAGGTCTACTGAGCAATAGATGATAGACATCCATAGGAAACACATCACAGAATATCTCATCATGGTAAGATGAAATCTAGAAATTAACCAAGCATTACTCTTCAACTCTAGCCTTAGAAACATCTTGAATCCAACTAATCTCATAAGGATTAGGATGCTTCCTCCTTTCTAGATTCAATTTACTAACCATTTCTTCTAAAACAAAGTTCTCAGAATTGTCACCATCAACTAGAACATTACATACCTTATCTTTGCACTTGCATCTAGTCCTGAACAAATTTATCCTCTGCACTAGCTCAAAGACACATGCAGCCAGTCTTCTAGTGACAAGACATTCACCTTCCTTTGGACCATTCTCAATGTCTTCTTCAGTAACTAGTGAAACTCTTTTCTTAGGACACTGCCAACTCCTATGACCAGCTTCACCACAGTTATAACACATACCAGTGAACTCATTCTTCCCTCTACCCTCTCTGTCCAACATTCCTAGTAACTTGACCACTGCTAGACCCAACATCAGGTTTAGGATTCTTTGTCACATTGTCGTTAGAAAATGCTTCACTAGTCCTTACCACCTCAGTTCCTACTATTCTGTCTACCTTCAAACTTCTTATTCAACTTCTCTTCAATCTTCAGTGCCATCTAATAAGCATATCCTATTGTTTTCATCCAAACAGTAAGCAATTCTTCTTGAATACTAGGTCTCAAACAATAGACATACCTATCCACCTTCTCTTTATCAACCTCAGAATGACCAGTCCTAATCAGAAGTCTATAAAACTCCTTGGTATACTCTTGTACTAATTTGTTTTTCTTCTTCAAAGCTTTCATCTTCTTGAACATCTCCAATTCATAATCCACCAGAATGAATTTCTTCTTCAACTTGTCAACTATTCGGTTTCCACTTAGTGATCTTTTCTTTTCCTCTTCTACATCTTTCCAACTAGACCTCTCTCCACCAAATATTTGCATGACCCTTCAACTTAGTCTTTGCAAATCTGACTTTATCAGGATCTTCTATTTCTTCATACTCAAAGTATTCATCAATCGCATTGATCCAATCAATCAATTCTTCAGGATTAAGGCTTCCAACAAATGTAGAAACATCAATCTTAGGCCTCTTCCCAATCTTAGAAATAGCTTTCAGGATCCTATTCTGAACTGGATCTCTAGCTTCTTCTATAGCTTCTTCAAAATGATCTTCTTCTTCAGATTCATTATCACTATCCTCTTTCAAGGTAGGCTTCTTCTTTCTCAATTCTTCTTGCAAATCTTGTACATGTTTCTGCAAAGCCCTAAAATCATCAAGATTGAATTCTCCAACTGTCTCTTCATCTAAATTCTCATGATTTCTCCTTGGAGGCATCTTTAAATCAAGATCTAGACACACAAGATCCACTCAGGTCCCAATGGGAACAAAACCTCACTCTGATACCCACTTGATGTAGTCAAGGTTGGTGAATCCAATTAAGGATAGACCGACCTTGTAGCCAAACCAAAATGCAACAGAAATACTCAAAGAAACATAGATTTGAAATGAAACAGAAGTCTTTATTCCTCAAATAAATGATTACATGCAATGTGTCGGGCTGTAAGGCCTTCTCGATTATGACCAATTACAAGATAGGCAAATAGTCCACAAGATCTCACAGAATCTGGATCTTTTCCACAACATCACCAATCAGCTAGCCCAAGTCTGTAACACATAAACACATTGGTAGGCACCCAAGAAAAGATCTAACCTTTATACTCGCACTTCCAAGGAATCTTCCTGTTCCTAAGCTCACAAGCTACCAAATCCCCACTTCCTGATCCTCTGATTCCTCCTAAACAACTACCCAAGCATCATATAAATATTGCCTCCTAGCCACAAGTCAGCTGATGAAACATTTAACCCAACTAAACAAATATTAAATGCTAAAACATCAGTCCGGCTCTCAAATAGCCCTTAATAAATAAATAAATTCTTCAAGATGGGCCCCAACAGTCATCAGATCTGCATAGAAGAATGCAACATGCCAAATCTAGATCCCCACACATCCAACGGTCAATCCATAACATGAGGAGCATGAACCAAATTAAAATGCACCAGTCGGCCAAGCTGATCTACCCAAACAATCCAGTTAGCAAGCAAGAACATTGAGCAACCGAAGAAATAACTGAGCACCAGTTGACCAACCATGCTAGGGCATGACCAAGAAACACAGTTATCTCTGAGCACCAGAGAACCGATGTCTTTAGCTACAGAGCATTCTTCAGAGACCGAGCATCCCAAAAACCATAGAAACTGAGCAACCAGTTTCCCCCAATTGAGAAAGAACTCCACTAAACCAAGATCAAAACCAACAATCTACCTTCAAAGACAAATAGATTTTTGGTTCATACAAGATTGCCAAGAATCCTAGGATGCTCCTGCATCGATATTACCTCTCTCTCTCTCTCTGTATATATATATATATATAATATTATATAGATATATATATATATATATATATTATATTAGTATATATATATATATATATATATATATATATATATATATATATATATATATATATATATATATATATATATATTATATTTATAATATATTATATATATATATATATTATATATATATATATATATATTATATATATATATATATATATATATATATATATATATATATATATATGTTGATGTATGTATGTATGTATGTATGTATGTATGTATGTATGTATGTATGTATATTAGATACATACATACATACATACATACAGACACACACACATAGATAATATATATATATATTCCCTGATTACCCTCTATCTTTCTCACACATACATATGCTCTCTCCAACCTTCCTACCCTCTATCTCACCCTTCTCTCTCTCTCTCTCTCTCTCTAGCTTCATACCCTCTATATTTTCCCTTATTACCCTCTTTCACCCCCTCTTTCTCTCTCACACATACATATGCTCTATCCAACATTCCTACCCTCTATATTACCTCTCTCTCTCTCTCTCTCTCTCTCTCTCCTCTCCTCTCTCTCTCTCTCCCAATCTCTATCTCTCTCTCTTTATCACTCTTTGTGACCTTTCTCCTCTCTCTCTCTCTCTCCTACTCTCTCCCTTTCCCCTTCTCTATCTCTCCTTCCCCTCCTCTCTCTCTCTCTCTCTCTCTCCTCTCTCTCTCTCTCTCTTCCCTCTCTCTCTCTCTCTCTCTCTCTCTCTCTCTCTCTCTCTCTCTCTCTCTCTCTCCTCTCTCTCTCTCTCTCTCTCTCTCTCTCTCTCTCCCTTTTTCTTGTTTTTCACAAGGTGCACACCCTATAGCGCACTCGTTCTATTCAAGAGTATGCATAACACTTTCTAGTTTTGCATAAGGTGCACGCGCTATGGAAGACTAAAATAAATGGTCTTATTTGCCAAGGATCTCGTGAAAGAGGCCCACTTTTTCTGTATGTTGTTTGAGTTCTGCATGTTATCTAACAAATATTCACTTTTCATGGTGTTGATAGTGACAAAGAAGCATATTCTAGCAATTTGCACCATCTTTTTGTTTAAAAATCAACATTGAATAGTGAAAGTCAATCATTATCACCAAAATTTATCGATTGAGGTAAGTTTTTTATTTTTTACATGTCAATTGTGAATAAAGAGTGTTTTGTTTTATTAATTTGTATGATATAGACTTGTTCAATACATAATTTTATATAATTGTAATAAATTTATATTATAATTTGTCATATTGTAAGATGTTTATATTATAATTGACTTATTGTTTTACATTTATATTATATTTTTAAAATTGTAATCAATTCATATGTAGAAATCATCATCATGCTAAGGAAACAACTGAAGAATTTAGCACCAGAAGAGCATGAACAAGACAAAGAGAAGAAAAGGGAAAGAATGAGACAACTTCGTGAACAAAAAAAATTGGATACCATAGAAGAAGATTTTTCTTTGGATGAGGAACATGAAACATCAATACAAACTAAAAGGAAATTAGAATTGGAAACAAAGAGACAATGAATAAGAAACTTGTGTGCAACAAGACAATTGAATTATGAAGATGCGAGTACATCATCTATGAATTCCCAAGTTGAAGAGACATCATCATCCAATGTTGGAGACACACCAATGTATCATGTTGAAGGCACACCATTGTATCATGTTGAAGGCACACCATTATCTACATCCCAAGGTGTATGTACCCCCCTGTATCATGTTGAAGGCACACCATTGTCTACATCCCAAGGTGTAGGTACAACATCATCTCATGTTGAAGGCACTTAAGATGGTACACAATTCACACATAATGTTTTTGATGTTCCTAGAATTATTTATAGAAAGCCAAAATATTTGATTGATATTGATACTAACATTTCACAAGCAATGCCTGATAAGATTCCCAAGCTTACTTGTCAAAGAAATGCTAATCATATTTGGAGATCATTTTTTGATAATTTAAACATGACAAGAAGATGTCAACTATTTGTTTGAAATGATGAGAAATCTAAAATTTAGGCCCCATCATGAAGATTCTTGGGCTAAGAATGATGGATGAGTCAAGTGAAAATCTATTGTAAAGAATCTAATGACTGCATATGAGAGTGTGGGTTCTACATCACACATGAAAGATAGTAATGTCACACGACCTGTACATACATCAACGATAGTAAGCACTCAAATAAAGAAATATCAACTCATTAGAAAGACAAGAAAAACATTGAAAATAAGTAGAAATTCTCTAATGAGAGCTTGGGAAGGCATCAAAGAGTGGAAGATCCAAATAACAATGAGTTATGCGCATTTTCTGGTAGACTACCACGAAAAGATAAAGCAATTGTTGAAGCTTTGAAATCCTTGATTGAAGAATTTGGAAGAAGAATACATGGGTATCTCCTAATCAAAGAGATATTGTGAGAAGGGGGATTGGTAGTCGAATTTGTGTTCCACATCCAAAACATTTTTTGGATCAACTCAAACACAATTCTTTGCAAAATTTATGCATGTGTATTCTCAATTAAAATTAGTTAGAGATATTTTGAAATGTGTAACCTTTTTATGTGAAGATAAATCACACACACACAACTTGTTGTTGTAGGGTACATATTGAATTTTCTAACCATTTTGAATTTTATAGGAATATATGTGTAGAGTTGAACTCTAACAATGTTTTTTAGGATTGTAAACATAAACATCCCACCTAGATCTTCAAGGGAGTTAATATCTACAATTTTATGTGAAAGAGTGGATGGTCAACAATTTTACAAGCTCTCATTCTTGAATGGTACTTGAATAGATTGCAGAGGTTTGTGACATTTATCAATTTGTCAACATATAGAGAGTACACATGCAATCGGTAATGAAATAGTGGAATTTTGAAATATAAGACCATGACATACAATATAAAAGATGGAAAAGAGGCTAAAAGATGTGATTTAGTAACTGAAAAAATTCTAGTGTATCAGTTCATGGACATTTTTTGTAAAAAAATTATTTATGAGTATGCAAGGCATACACATAGAGTGCAATGGTTGAATATGCAATTCAAGTTGTGAAAGGACACATTACCACTTGATACCATTGTTTTTAGTTGTGGACTTTGCAAAGAACTACACATTACAACCATAAAAATGAGGTGTAAGAAAAGTATTACAACTATCAACATGTTGCTATATTTGTTCATATAGCATTCATGCATGCACCAGACAGTACAGAAGAGAACAAGAAGATACTGAGGGAGTATCATTTTTTTAATTAGTGATGATCACTCACATTCTACAGAGTTTGTACATGGTTGCTTTCAACTATTTTATGGTCATTTGGCAAACAAGGGCATAAAATATCATCGACATATCATATGGTCAGATAATTGTGCATCACAATTCAGGAATTCTCAAATGTTTTATTGGTTGTGTGGGATGCATAAGACTACTGGAATTCAATATATGTGGAATTTCATAGAGGCCAGTCATGGAAAGGGAGAGCACAATGTGCAGGTGCATGTATTAAAATAGCCTTAGCACATGAAGAATTAAAGTACAAAGAGAAAGAAACATTGTCAGATGTGAGATGTATTGTCTAGTGGTGTAATGCTACAATGGGTCTAGGTAATGAAGGTGATTCTATGGTTCATAGAATTTTTTGGTTGATGGATGAAACTAACATTGCACCATATGAGGATCAATGTACATTGACAAGATGAGTGAGCTACACTCTTTTACAAGTTGTAATACAGGTTCATGGAGTATCCACACACGACATATGGTGTGCTTTTGTTCATCATGGATAGATGAAGATTGGGATGGGTGTGAGTCAAAGGAATGGGTTGATAAATGGTATACATGTATTTTGAGTCCACTTGCCTCCTATCATCCCCATGAATCACTACAATTGACATAAATGGAATCATCCATTGACTTTGTTCGCTTAACTGATCTAGTACAACTAGGTAAAATTTTCCACATACAAATAATCTCAAATTTAGTACTTTATCATAAATATTCATTAAACTAATGTCCCCATTATGTTTATATCATTACAAGCCATGTTTTTGATGTTATTGCAACCCGAAGACAATGAAGAAGGGACAACTTATTATTTGTGTCATTGTGTTGAGGCAAAAAAGAAATTGGCTCACTCGATTATTGATGGTGAAGAATTAGAATACCCTATAGAACCAGTGGTTGTAACTAGTACATGGCCTAGATGGTATTCTATGAAGAACCCTAGGTTGTGGTTGTTCAAGGAATGGGAGACACACAGAAAGATTCTTCATTATTCAAACCTCATCGTTGCATCAAATGTCCACTTGATTAGATATGGGGGAAGACCGCATAATAAAACTCTTTGGAAGGTTCATGAGTTAGACCATGAGGCAATACTTGAGACAATCAAGGGTAGGGTATATCCAATTGGTTCATTGGACTAAATGGAGATACAAAATATTGTAATGTCAAATTTATATAGCACTGTAAATTGGGTGGACTGTAAATTGTTCATGCATTACCCCGTATGTATAATGGAAAGTTTGTAAGATTTAATGACAACCTTTCTCTTCTATTTTTTGAGGCAATACTGGAGGTTTTCTCTTCTCATCTCTTTCTTCATGTGCTCCTATTGAGCTGAGTTTTAAAAATATTTCTCATTATTAATGAAAAAAACTTTATGATGTTATGCCAATGACTTGCAGGCACATAATACTTGGAAGGTCATGGAAGATCCTTAAGGAACCAACTCAATTCAAGGATGCACTATATCATTTCCTTTCCAACTTCTCCCTCTCTAAAATGAAAGGTTTACATTTTGGTTTATCTAGATAGTGTACGCTCCTAGGCCACCTAATGTACCTAGTGCCTCCACCACATCAAAACTCAGACCAAACTTCACACCCTAATCCTAACAGCTTAGATCATCTCAACATGGTACATTTTTCATGTTACAACTTCCCATTCACTCCTATCCACTCATCCTTCACCATTCTTCTACTATACCCTTTCTAGGCCTGTCTAGTAGCCCTTCAAACCTTGAAATTGGAAATTCATTCACAATATCCCCAAACAACCTAGCAATGTTTTTACACTTTCAAACACCCATTTCAAAGTTACTAAGTTGATATTATTCTTAGACTTTCGGAACCTGATTAGTGAACACTTCCTTCACCCCCTAACCCTTCAACAAGCCCATTTTAACATAAACCCAAGCCAAAACCAACTTATAAATAAACTTTCCATAAAAACCATGTACAAAAAACCTAAAATCTTCCAACAAGACCTAACCCAAAGTAGTAGAAAACTTGGTAGCAGCCTTACTTCCTTCAAAAGCAGCATGCCTAGCTAGCTCTCCACGTGGAACAAACTTGACAGTAGTCTCAATTTCTCTGGAGGAAAGTGTCACGATCTTGTTATATTGTGACAAAGAAGAAGCCTCATGAGTAATCTTATCAAAAATATCAATCATGAAGCTCTCCATGATATCCATGGTAGCAATGGATATTCCCTTGGAGGGATGCACTTGTTTCAACACCTTGTATATAAACCTCTTATAACTTTCTACACTTCTCTTCATCTTCTTCTTCTTACTCTCAGATTTCATGGCTTTGACTGATGAATCCTTTGTGGGCTTGAACATCACTTTCTTTGATTTTCTTTGCTTTGGAGAAGCCTTTACTTCATTCTCTCCTTTCATACCATCTGCTTGAACAGTTGTGGAAGCCCTAGAAGCTTTTGGAGCCATGGATTTTATGCTTGTATGAACTACTAACTGAGCTTATTTTGCAAGTTAAGTTTCTTAGAATTCTCAAATGCATAGGTATGGGATTGGATTATATACAAGGCTTGATTTAAAGAATTGTTTGTGGGTAATTAAGAGCATACGTACAAGGATTTTTCACTGGCTCCCAATATCTTCTGAAGAGATTCTGGGCTTGTGTGGAATTGAATGTTGTGTACCTTTTATGGATTTTGGTCCTATGTTGTTGCATTGGGACAGATGCAATTTAATGCAAGAGAATTTTTGGGTAGATAGTTTTTTTTGTGAGATATCAAATCAGTAATTTTTTGACATTTGAAATGGCTAGGTGTATTTATGAGAAAGTTGGGTCGATGATTTTAGTTGATATGTATTGTAAATAGTGATATATTTAAAATTATTTCATTAATTAGTATTTGTGCTATTTATTTATTTGATGGAGTTTTCATTCATTAAATCATATGTTAAATTTGTTTAGGACATGAAATCCAGTCATTTTTTTTTTGTATGTTAGAGGACTGTATTCAATAAGAATTGATTCTTAGTGGGCTCATTAAGAATCATTTAATTTCACTAAACCAAGGGGTCATATCTCGGAGCTCATGCAAAGTAGCATTGATCCATCAGGTTCTATGAGACCGTGTTACTAGGGCCTACAATAGCTTGCCTCGGTTTTTAGAGATCCAATTTCATTTAAATTTTGTAACACATTCTCGTTTGATGTTAGAACTCAAAGTGTTCCTCAGTTCAAATGGCCAACATTGCATATCTTTCAAACTGTCAGCCGTACGATCAAATCATTTGTTCCAATAGCTCCAAATGGTCAGGTAAATGCTAGTGGTGACCTCATTCACCACACACAGTCATTTGAACGTTGCCGATGACTCCAGGCCAAAGTGTCCCTTAAGGTCCCTTTAGCATGAAATCAGAAATCTTTATGGGGTCATAGCTCAGAGCTCATGTGAGGTAGCATCAATCTATCAGGTGCTACAAGACCATGTTGCCTGGGCCTACAATAACCTATCTCAATTTTTAGAGATTCAATTTCATTTAAATTTAGCAACACATTCTTAGACGATGTCAAAACTTACAGTGTTCCTCAGTTCAAACGGCCAACATTGTGTATCTTTCCAACTATCAATTGTAGCATCGAACCATCTATTCCAACACCTCTAAATGGCCAGGTAAACACTAGTGGAAACCTCATTCACCACACATAGTCATTTGAATGCCGCCAATGACTCCAGGCCGAAGTGTCCCTCAAGGTCCCTTCAACATGAAATCGATGATCTTTACAAGGTCATATCTCAGAGCTTGTGTGAGGTAGCACCAATCCGTCAAGTGCTACGATAACATGTTACCAGGGCCTACAATAACATGTCTTGGTTTTCAAAGATTCAATTTCATTTAAATTTGGCAACACATTCTCAGTCAATGTCCGAACTCACAGTGTTCCTCAGTTCAAATGGCCAACATTGCATATCTTTCCAATAGTCGGTCATAGCATCGAATGATCTATTCCAACAACTTTGAATGGTCAGGTAAATGATAGGGGCAACCTTGTTCATGACACATAGTCATTCGAACACTACTGACGACTCCGAGCCGAAGTGTCCCTCAAGGTTCATTCAACATGAAATCAGTGATATTTACAGGGTCATATCTCAGAGCTCATGTGAGGTAGCATCAATCTGTTAGATGCTACGAGACCATGTTGCCAGGGCCTACAATAGCCTATCTCAGTTTTCAGAGATTCAAGTTCATTTAAATTTGGCAACATATTCATGGTCAATGTCAGAACTCAAAGTGTTCCTCAGTTCAAATGGCCAATGGTGCATATTTTTCCAACTATCGGTCATAGCATCAAACTATCTATTCAAAAAGCTCCAAATGGCTGGGTAAATGCATGCAATCAAGGTCCCTTTAGCATGAAATCCATGATCTTTATGAGGTCATATCTTGGAGCTCGTGTGAGGTAGCATCAATTCATCAGGTGCTATGAGACTGTGTTGTCAGGGCCTACAATAACCTATCTCAATTTTGAAGAATTCAATTTCATTTAAATTTGGAAACACATTCTTGGTCAATGTCAAAACTCATAGTGTTCCTTAGTTCAAACGGCCAACATTGTGTATCTTTCCAACTGTCGGTCGTAGCATCGAACCATCTATTCCAACAGCTCTGAATGGTCGGGTAAATGCTAGTGGCAACCTCATTTTCCACACATAGTTGTTCAAATGCTATTGACGACTCTAGGCTGAAGTGTCCCTCAAGGTCCCTTCAACATGAAATCAGTGATCTTTACAGGGTCATATCTCAGAGCTCATACAAGGTAGCATTGATTTGTTGGGTGTTATGGGACCATGTTGCCGGGGTCTCCAATAACCTATCTTAGTTTTTAGAGATTCACGTTCATTTAAATTTGGAAACACATTTTTGGTAGATGTCAAAAGTCAAAGTGTTCCTTAGTTCAAATGGCCAATGTTGCATATCTTTCCAATCATCAGTCGTAGCATCGAACTGTCTCTTCCAAAAAATCTAAATGGCCAAGAAAATGCTAGGGGCAACCTCATTCACTACATATAGTCATTCAAATGATGCTGACGACTTCAGGCCGAAGTGTCCCTTAAGGTCCCTTTAGCATGAAATCAGTGATCTTTACAGAGTCATATCATGGAGCTCATGCAAGGTAGCATCAATCCATCAGGTGCTACATGACCATGTTGCATGGGCCTATAATAGCCTATCTCAATTTTTAGAGATTCAAGTTCATTTAAATTTTGTAACACATTCTTGGTCAATGTCAGAATTCACAGTGTTCCTCAGTTTAAACAACCAATGTTGTGTATCTTTCCAACCATTAGTAGTAGCATCAAACCATCTATTCCAATAGCTCTTAATGGTTAGTTAAACACTAGGGGAAATCTTGTTTGGCACACATAGTCATTCGATCCCTGCCAATGACTCCGGGCCGAAGTGTCCCTCAAGGGCCCTTCAGCATGAAATCAACAATCTTTATGGGTTCATATCTTGGAGCTCATGCAAGGTAGTATCGATCCGTTAAGTGCTATAGGACCATATTGTGGAGGCCTATAATAACCCATCTCATTTTTTAGAGATTCAAGTTTTTGTAAGTTTGGCAACACATTCTCGGTCAATGTCAGAACTCATAGTGTTCCTCAGTTTAAATGACCAACATTGCGTATCCTTCCAACTGTCGATCATAGCATCGAACCATCTATTCCAATAGCTCTGAATGGTTGAGTAAACACTAGGGGCAACCTCATTTGGCACACAGTTTTTTTAATGCCACTAACGACTTCGGGTTGAAGTGTCTGTTAAGGTCCCTTCAACATGAAATCAACGATCTTTACAGGATCATATCTTAGAGCTTGTGCAAGGTAGCATCGATCCATTAGGTGTTACGGGACCATGTTTCTGAGGCCTACAATACCATTTCTCAGCTTTCAAAGATTCAAGTACTTTTAAATTTGGCAACACATTCTCAGTCGATGTAAGAATTCACAGTTTTCCTCAGTTCAAACAGACAGTGTTGCTTATCTTTCAAACCGTCGATCATAGCATTGAACCGTCTATTTCAAAAGCTCTGAATGGCTGGGTAAAAACTAGGGGAAACCTTGTTTGACACACATAGTTGATCGAATGCCTCCAACGACTCTGGGCTGAAGTGTCCCTCAAGGTCCCTTCAGCATGAAATCATAAATCTTTATAGGATCATATCTCAGAGCTCATGCAAGGTCGCATTGATCCATTAGGTGGTACAAGACTGTGTTGTCAAGGCCTATAATATCCTATCTTGGTTTTTAGAGATTCAAATTCATTTAAATTTGGCAACATATTCTTGGTCGATGTCAGAACTCACAGTGTTCCTCAGTTCAAATGGCCAACATTGTGTGTCTTTCAAACCCTCGGTTGTAGCATCGAACCATCTATTCCAACAGCTTTGAATGGCCAAATAAATTCTACCGACAACCTTTTTTGGTACGCATAGTCGTTCGAACACCACCGAACACTCTGGGGTGAGTAGTAGGATGAGTGCAAATATGTATTTAGATGCAAAAGGGCTTGTGGTCCACTTTGAAATTTGATCAGGTATTTGGATCATGGAATGTTATTTGGATCATTTATTGATCATATTGTAAACCAATCTTAAATGTAAGCCTTAATGGCATTGAGAAGCCTAAAAGGTACCTAGGGGTCACTACGAATGGTTTGTTAGAAAGTAAAGATCTCCAAGATAACTGAGAGGGGGGGGTGAATTAGTTATCAGATAATTTATCCATTCAATAGCTTTAAACAATATAATCAATGTACTGATCAACCATAGAAAGATAATCATATACAATTGCACAATAACACAAGATATGTTAACTAGGGAACCTCTTGAAAAGAGTAAACCCCGGTGGGAATGATGCCCACAAAATGATGCACTAATATGAAAGTTCCTTGTTAGAGGATGGACCCTGTTAGGAGTCTTATGAAATACATTCAATACATATAAATCCCTGTTAGGAGATTTTGAATCCCTGTTAAAAGATTCTAACCCGGTTAAGAGTTTATGGAAGATAGAAGGACCCACTGCCCAAACAGCTTCAAGGCAAGATCTCTGAACCCACTGTCCAAAAGATCTTAGAATTATTCAATAGAATAATATGAAATATATTACCTCCTTCACACTATGCCAAAACTATACTCTCTACTACACAAGATCACAATTCCAGATCTCTGTACTCACAAGTCTTCCTTCATCACTGAATTAGCTCTTTTCTTCACTTCATGCATATATTCACATCTCACTCTTCATAGTACACTTTACAATAAGGGAAAAATTCCTTCTTATATACCAAACTCAAATAATTACAAATGAGTCGGTCCTCAATTACAAAATAATAAATTCTACATGCTACATACATAATTCACATAAAACTGTCAGCTTCCAGATGCTGTAACTTTCTCCAAACATATCCTCAAAGTTTGTGCTATGAACCAAGTCATCATTAACGAGTCTCCAACATCCCTTTAACTATGCAAAATCAGATTCCATCCCAGCTAAGAGATATCCTCTGATTTCTGAACATCGCTACATAGAAACACTGTCTAAACACTGCTTTCACCAAAATGCTCATAACTCTTACAAATGAATGAATTTCTTTTTGTGCTATTAACCATACATTAATAACACACCAAAGAACATACCATCAAATACACAAAATCCAATATGCAATACAACATGTGTGCAAAACAAAACTATACCTACTTTCCTGCTAATATCCAGAATATCACTGTGTTGACATCAATGACAATCCAAGTCATGAATGCAACAACAACTGCTACAGAATGACTACCAAAACACTTTGCATTCATTTATAACAATCTCCTCCATTGGCATTGATGGAAACATAGATGAAAAACATCCAATGTTCCAAGAATCCAATATTGCAACATCGCTGCAAAATATCAAATCAAATCTTGCTTCGTTTTCCTATTCAGCTCTCTTGTACAATCCACAATGTTTTTCATGCACTGCAAAATATCAAATCAAATCTTGCTTCATTTTCCTATTCAGCTCTCTCATACAATCCATAATGTTTTTCATGTATATCTCTCCCCCATTGACATCAATGACAGAAATTCCATCACTAAGTCAACAACAACTTAATGTCAAAAGACACTTTTCAGAAGAATACAATAACAAGAGTCCTCATGAATTAGCTCATAAAATCCTCCATAGAGGAAGTTCCAACATCCAATCCAGAAGAAAGATAGGGCTCATATACCACTGGATGGATGCAATCATCTGCATCAATTCTCAAAAATATGTTAGGGCATAACCCCAAGCATACCTCTCAGATACACAAATGTATCCTTAGGTAAAGGCTTTGTAAATATATCTACTATCTACTCCTTTGTACTTATGTACTCCAATCTTACTTCTTTTTCTACAACTTTCTCTCTTACAACATGATACTTGATCTCAATATGTTTAGTTTTAGAATGTAAAACAAGATTTTTTGACATACTCAATGTACTGGTGTTATCACAATCTATAACAACAGGCTCATCAAACTTTATTCCAATATCTTTCAACATCTGCTTCATCCAAATAATCTAATTACAATAATTTTCTGCTACAACATATTCTACTTCTATTGTACTTTGTGAAGTACAATTCTTCTTCTTACTTAGCCAAGAGACCAATTTTTCTCCAAGAAAAAGGCTCCACCACTGGTGCTTTTCTTGTCATCAACACTGCCTCCCTAATCTGCATTAGTATAGGTACATAAGGTAAAATCATCAGAATTCTCATACCATAATCCATAATCCATTGTTCCTTTCAGATATCTCAGTATTCTCTTTACTACTGCATAATGTGATTCTCTAGGTTCTACTTGAAATCTTGCTACAATCCCCACTGAATGTGCTATATCAGGTCTTGTATGTGTCAAGTACTGCAATCCTGGACAATCATAGATCTGTACTTTTTTTTCTCAACTGTTGGTGTCTAATCTTTGCTAGATAACTTATGTTTGGTTACCATAGGTGTTCCAACAGGTTTAGAATCTTCCATTCCAAATCTTTTCAATAATTCATTTAAATACTTAGTCTAACTTACAAATATACCTTCCTTGCTTTGTGTTATCTATAATCTCAAAAAATATTTCATTTCTCCAATCATGCTCATCTCAAATTCAGTCTTCATTTCATCTGCAAATTTGTCACTAGCTTCATCTTCTCCTCCAAAGATAATATCATCAACAAATATAACTATAACCAACAAACCATTCTCAATTTCTTTTGTGTATAAGTTACTATCTATTGTTCCTTTTATAAATCCCAATTTCAATAAATACTTATCCAATCTTGCATACCAGGTTCTAGGTGCTTGTTTTAATCCATATAAAGCTTTTTTTAACTTACATACCATATCTCCTTCTTGTGTCAAAGGAAAACCTTCAGGCTACTCAATGTAGACTTCTTCCAATTCACCATTCAAAAATGTTGACTTCACATCCATCTAATACACTCTGAATTTCTTGTAAGTTGCATATGCTAGAAACATTCTCACTACTTCAAGTCTGGCCACAGGTGCAAAAGTTTCTTCATAGTCAATTCCTTCTTGTTGTGAATATCCTTTACATACCAATCTTGCTTTGTTTCTTATCACTTCTCCTTGTTCATTCATCTTGTTTCTGAATACCCACTTTGTTCCAATCACATTCTTGTCTTCAGGTCTAGGGACAAATTCCCATGTCTTATTTTTTTCAATCTTCTCTAGTTCTTCTTTCATAGCATTGATCCAATGTTCATCTTCACAAGCTTCATTAGTAGTCTTAGTTTTAATTTGAGAAATCAAACATAAATGTACCTTATTTCAAGTCAAAAATCCTCTATCTAAACTTCTAATAACTTGCTCAATAGGGTGGTGTCTTGAAGTATACCTATTAGGTGTCATAGTTACTGATCTTGTTTCGACTGTAGATTCTTCTCTACTTTCTTCTCTATTTTCTTCTCTATTTTCTTCTCTATTTTCTTCTTTGTCTTCTTCAGTATGACTTTCATTCAGCAAATCACTGTTAGTTTCAAAAAATAATTCTGCATTTTCAATGTTAGGTTGAGGTTGTGCTTCTCCATTAGATTCATAATCAAGCATTCTTTCCTAAATTTTAAACTTCTCATCAACTTTTACATTTGCACTTTCAACAATAGTCTTAGTTCTTTTGTTATAACATCTATATGCTTTTCTTTTTAAAGAATATCCAAGATATATTCCTTCATCACTTCTAGGATCAAACTTTCCTATATCATCATCTCTCTTTATATAAAATTTACTTCCAAAAATTCTAAAATACTTAACTAAGGGTGTATGTCCAAACTATAATTCATAAGGTGTCTTGTTTGTATCTGCTCTGATTTGTACTCTGTTCATAGTGTATACTGCTGTGTTCACTGCTTTTCTCCAAAAAGTTTTAGCCAAATCATTTTCAAACAACATACCTCTTGTTGCTTCAGTTATTGACCTATTTCTTCTTTCTGCAATACCATTTTGTTCTGGTGTTCTAGGGGCTGAAAGTTGTCTCTTAATGCCATTCATTTCACAAAAAGTGTTAAACTCTCTAGATGTAAATTCACCACCTCTATCAGATCTTAGACACTTAATCTTCATTCTAGATTCATTCTCAATTTTGCTTTTCATGATCTTAAACTTATCAAATGCTTCATATTTTTCTTTCAAAAATGCAATCCACATCATTCTTGTAAAATCATCAACAAGAATCATAAAATACCTTTCACCATAGAATCCTCTAGTCCTAGTAGGACCACTCAAGTCTGTATGAACAATCTCCAACTTCTCTACTGATGTGAACTTCTTATTGGGAAATGAACTCCTTTTCTACTTTTCCATCATACATTCTTTGCAAATAATGTTAGTAGGTTTCATAATTCTAGGTAAATCTCTTACCGCAAGTGTAGTGCTCACCTTGACAATATTATCAAAGTTTATATGGAAAAACCTTTTATGCCATAACCAACTATCATCAATACTAGTTATCAAACATGTCATCTTAGTAGGATTCAACTGAAATACATTACCTCTGGTTCTAGATCTTTTTCCAATTAGATTTCCACCTTTATCTTTTATCACACAAGTTTTCTCAGAAAACCAAACTTGATAACCCTTATCAGCCAATTGTCCAACACTTAGTAGATTATGTCTTAGTCCATCAACAAAGTAAACATCATCAGTGTTAGTCTTTCCATCAAGAGTAATAGATCCTATACCCTTAATCAAACAAGGTGCATTATTACCAACCCTTACAATTCCTCCATCATAATTATCTAACTTAACAAACTTTCTTTTATCTCCAGTCATATGATGTGAACAACCACTGTCTATAATCCAATTAGATTTCTTTTCAACTTGTGAAACTAATGCTTTTTCTTCCCTTTTATCAGATTCAAAACATTCTTCTTTAATTGCTACAAATCCTATTTCCTCAAAGTTATCATTATCACTGTCACTTAAATATTTTTCAATTCCTGCTTCAAAATCTTCATCATTTGCATAATAACATTCTTTAGATCTCCTAGGTTTAAATTTGCTTCTATACCTCTTAACTCTTTTAGGACATTTAGATGCAAAATGACCATATTCTTGACAAGTCCAACATTTAAAGATTTTCTTACCATCTGATTCTCTTTTTACAAGTAATGCAATACCTTCTTCAATCTTCTTATCTTCCTCAGATCTGCTACTGCTGGCATAATTTCCATTCACACTAGTACTTCTTGTAGGTCTAATGCTAAGAGCACTGAATGTTGTTTCCATTCTAGGTAGCTCTCCTGATAATCTCAAGTTCATCTCTGCTGTTTCTAATCTTCCAAGAAGAGTCTCTCTTGAAAAGTTTGATGTACAAGGTATCACTTGTTCAATCATCTGCGATGTCTGCTTGAATACTGGTGTCAAAGTTCTCAAAATTTTCCATATCACTTCATTCTCCATCTTATCACCTCCACAAGACTTTATTCCTATCACAATCTCAGACATCCTACCAATATAACTTCTGATAGATTCATCTTCCATCATTCCGATATCTTCAAATGCACAAATTCAATTATGTAATCTAGCCTTCTTTGCATTTTCATCACCTTCAAAAGTAGAATGTAAAGGTTTCCAAATTGCATGAGATGTTTTCAAACATCTTACCTGACTATATTCATTCTCTGATAGTGCTGATAAAAGTGCTTCTCTTGCAAGTATGTTACACATGAATAGATCTAGTTCATCTTTAGTTCCTACCTCTAGATTGTCTTCCTCAATGATAGTCTTCTCATTCTTTGTAATCAACCAATAACTTGGTCCTAAACACAATAGATGTGTCTTCATCTTTTCTTTCCAGCTGCCAAAATTTACTCCATCAAACTTAGGGCTTTCTTTTCTGAAATTCACCATGGATCTCCTTAAGTTGTTAAACTTTTCTTTCAAGGACTTGCTGCTCTGATACCAATTGTTAGAAAGTAAAGATCCCCAAGATAACTGAGAGGGGGGGGGGTGAATCAGCTATCAGATAATTTATCCATTCAATAGCTTTAAACAATATAATCAATGTACTGATCAACCATAGAAAGATAATCATACACAATTGCACAATAACACAAGATATGTTAACTAGGGAACCTCTTGAAAAGAGTAAACCCCGGTGGGAATGATGCACTAATATGAAAGTTCCTTGTTAGAGGATGGACCCTGTTAGGAGTCTTATGAAATACATTCAATACATATAAATCCCTATTAGGAGATTTTGAATCCGTGTTAAAAGATTCTAACCCGATTAAGAGTTTATGGAAGACAGAAGGACCCACTGCCCGAACAGCTTCAAGGCAAGATCTCTGAACCCACTGTCCAAAAGATCTTAGAATTATTCAACAAAATAATATGAAATATATTACCTCCTTCACACTATGCCAAAATTGCACTCTCTGCTACACAAGATCACAATTCCAGATCTCTGTACTCACAAGTCTTCCTTCATCACTGAATTAGCTCTTTTCTTCACTTCATGCATATATTCGCATCTCACTCTTCATAGTACACTTTAAAATAAGGAAAAAATTCCTTCTTATATACCAAACTCAAATAATTACAAATGATTCAGTCCTCAATTAAAAAATAATAAATTCTACACGCTACACACAGAATTCACATAAAACTATCAGTTTCTAGATGCTGTAACTTTCTCCAAACATATCCTCAAAGTTTGCACTATGAACCACATCATCATTAATGAGTCTCCAACATCCCTTTAACTACACAAAATCAGATTCCATCCCAGCTAAGAGATATCCTCTGATTTTCAAACGTCGCTACACAGAAACACTGTCTAAACATTGCTTTCACCAAAATGCTCATAACTCTTACAAATGAATGAATTTATTTTTGTGTTGTTAACCATAGGTTAATAAAACACCAAAGAACATACCATCAACTATGAAAAATACAATATGCAATACAACATGTGCGCAAAACAAAACTGTACCTACTTTCCTGCTAATATCCAAAATATCACTGTGTTGACATCAATGACAATCCAAGTCATGAATGCAACGACAACTACTACAAAATGACTACCAAACCACTTTGCATTCATTCCTAACATGGTTATATATTGATCTTAGGTTAGGGGTTGATGGAAATAACCTATAAGGGTCTATGAATATGTACTAGGGCCATTAGAGCCTTTACATAGTGTTAAAAATACTAAATGTGAACAATCTTGTAAATTGCCTATATTGGCAATATAAGCCAAATAGGGCTTATTTGGACTTAGTAGGGGCTAGTAGGAAGTATAAGTTAGTTTGGTTTGTAAAGGTTGTCTCTAAAACTTTTATAAGTAGTTAGAGTGGGAAAAAGGTGTTGGGTTGTTGAGTTGACAACTTTTATTGTTAACTTGATAACTAATTCTAGTGTTTGTCATTAAAAATCAATCAGTTAGGGGATAGTTAAAACTTAGTTTATAAAAGCATAAGGGTGCACATCAACATTCACCATAGTAATCTTATTAATAAAAGAACTCTTGCCAACATTAGGGTACCCATAGATCAAAATAGGCCTGGTATTGGGGTCAATAGATGACAACCTTTCCATATGCTACCTCACCTATTCGAGGTCATGTCTTGATATTGTGACTGTCTCGTGGAATAGGGAACACACCAATGAATATAAATGTTTGATTCCACGTGATCTTGGATAGTTTGTGACATACAAAAATAATGCCTTATATTATATTTATACATTTATGCATTCATTTCATTACTTTTGTTATTATTACAGTCAAGGAATTGATTTTTATTGAGGGCAGTGACTGGCATTTGTAGCACAGTCAGCAAGTTAAACATACATCGATAAACATAAAAGTATAATTGTAAGGCATGGGAAATTTACAAATCATAAGAAATCCACATTAATATAAATTAGTATACATCAATACACCAAACACATTATTTTCATACCTAAAACATAAAAAAAAAATTCATAGGACATGAAGCCAAATATATGTCCAATAATGTCATACATTGAATATATTCAATATAGTTAAACTGGCTTCCTCAAAGCCAAATGGATACAATGTATCACTTATACAATATACAAAAAATATGTACACTAATGTCATATAGGCATACAATCCATATCCCTAATCTAATCCTTTCCCGCCAGAGGTAGAAAACAAATCATGAGCTGTCTTTGATTGTCACATCGATGGAAATGCAGTGGATGTTGTAGTCTTCCGAGTGCGCTCACTTGTCCTTTTGTCTAGACTCTTCTATAGCTCGAGCTGATAAAAAAAATTTAATCATCAATAACTAATATACATCAAATTTGAATTATACAATGACATCAAATTGAATATTTGCGTACCGCTAGCAAATGGTCACTATGTTCATCCACCGAAGGTGCATGCGGGTGATTTGGAGTAATAAGTCCCTACAATAATGATCAAAATAATAATTAAAATACATACATGAATATCATTATAAAATTCAATACAAACTATTAAAATAGCAATTAAAATTAAGTGATATTTTTCATACCTCAATCAGTGCTTCAGAACTAGCTACTATTGTAGCTACTCAATGATCCAAAGTATAACAAACAGAAGAAGGAGTCTCTGATGTCAATAACTAAAAATGAAACAAAAATGTATTATGCAGTTATCAAGATTACATAATTTTTTTAAAACCCTACTAATGAGTAAATGATACCTCCATGAAGGTTCTAGCGTGTCCTTCAGTATGTAGTGTTGATGTCGAAGCTCCAACATTCAACTAGTGCACATGTACATGGAAAATTATAAGATAACCATTCATATAAGAATGTATTACTGACATGTTAATTATAATGCATTATTACATATATACCTATGGACTCAATGGTGATGTCACAAAGCTAGGTGAAAGAATGTGATCATCGTGCCTCTAGATTTTGATCATAATTTGTCTAGTAATTTAGTTACTCATTCATTTATTAATTAAATATAATCAAGTAAATCAAATTAACATGCAAATAAAGATACCTCAAGGAAAGTGGCACGATGCCCTTTTCTATCTATTGTGAACATCAATGGTCCACCAGTGAATGTCTAATGCACATGCACAATAAGTTATGATACAATTATTCATATAATTACATAATAATCAAATATATTAATTAAAATGTTTTATTCGATACATACTTGTGGAATTGATGATGATGTGTAGAAGGGGACATGAGGATCATCACCACTACCACTGCTACCCCCATTGACACTCTTGTCCTGAATTTTTATCATAATCAATAGATACTAAATTAATTAGTTATTCTTTTATAAATGAAATATGATCAAAGTAATTTAATGAACTTGGAAATATTTACCTATATGTCAATGCCAAATGTCATATTTAGAAAACTATCAGTCATCATTCCAAGATCCTCTTCCTCTCTCTCAGCAATACAAAATGTGCAGAAGCATCCACATGACCAAAAAATATGCCCCCTCGAAGATTGACCATGGTCACCCTCAACTAAAGGAGTGGCACACTAAATGAGAGTCCATGTCAGAGCACTAATCATGCCTAGTGTATCTACCTCTACATATTCCTTCATAACAAAAATAATACTAACATGATCCACTTGTAGCTTGCCAATAGGAACCCTATGTGTGTTAGGGTCACAATGTGCCCCCGTTCTATCAAATGATGACCCCCCTCCTCTACCTTGAGAATCTAGATAGTGTAATACCCCAAAAATGGGCTATAAGTTCATTAATCTCCTACATCATCAAATTGAACAAAATTGACATCAAAGTCCTAACCAAAGGCACATCTGAACATCATCGAATCCTAATTGATTATCTTAAATTCTACATCGGGGAATATTCCTAGTAATATTCCTAATTATCTCAATTATCTTTAATTTTATAATAATTTGGCGATAAATCATATTTATCCTAAAGTTTGAATAATTGAATATTCTGAATATTTAATTAATTAGATTTAATTTGGCCACTTAATTATTTAATTAAATTTAATTTTATTATTCCTAATTATGATATTTAATTTTGACAATAAATCCAAATCTTACAAATAATTGATTAAATATTTTATTTAATTAATTAAATCATTTTCTCAATTTTTAATATTATAATTTTGAATAAAAGTTTGAAAAATAATTGATTAACCCATAAATCAATTGTTTTATTTTTCAAAATCAGTTAAGTTGAGAATAAATCACTTTATTTATTTATTTAATTCATAATTATCCATGTGCACAACCAAAAAGCAGTTAAACTCCAAATCAGAAAATCAATGCAAGTTATTGACTTTTTGGAACTCAACATCATTTTTGAGTTTTAAAATTGATCTAAACTTCTAATTTGAGTTAAAAAGTTTTTTTTGCATGATCTGCATGTTTTTGTGAATTAAATTATCTTTATTTAAAAATAACTCAAAAATCAAGTTGAGTTTATTTGAGTGATTTATGGCTTTTTCCATGCACCTCCAAAGCCTTGGATTTCTATAAAAACAAGGCTCAGCTCTTCATAATTCATCTCTCAAATCCATAGAATCTCATAATTTTGCAAGCTTACTTTGCCAAAGTCGTCTACGAATTGCACAACTATTTTGAAGAATTGGAATTTGGAGAATCAAAGCTTATTGCGAATCAAGGCTATTGTGAGATCATTTTTATTTTTTTTTACATTCATTTTAGATTCATTTTCATATCATTGTTAGATCATTTAGCATATAATAGCATATCAGTTTTTCATATTATTGCATAGAAAATTCAAAAATATAGATTAATTGCATTCATATTTCATATTAGTTTTGCATTCAAATCCTTCATTTAGGTGTCATCTAGGTCACTGATCTTGATTCCAATCTAAGAACATCAATCTCGCACCTATTAGAAGGCAGTAGATCGCTTGGTTAGATTAGATTTTAATTTTGCATGATTTTGATTATTGCTAACCTCTAATGTTTTACTAAAGTGTTGTGTCTACAGATCAGGTACAATTTTCACACAGACATTTCTGGCGCCCACCGTGGGGCAACCCACCTTTACATGCTAGTTTTGATTTTTTGGGGGAGCTAAAACCCTAAAGTTTCAAAGATTTAATTTTATCTCCCAAACAGCTTGGATTTTTGGTCTGAATTATTTTTTCAGGTTGGAAACATATCAGGGAAGCTACAGTAAAAAATTTAGAATTTTCTGAGGTGTTTTGAATTTTTAATTATTTTTTTCTTGAAATTCTGAAAAAAATCAATATCTGACACAAATCAGCATACTTTTTAGAAATTTTTATATTTTTGGAAATCTCTTTAAATTCTATAGGGGGTCCATTCTTTTTGTTTTAAATTTGGACGCAATATAATAGCTCAAATAGTCAATTTACAAAAACTAGTCTATTTTGATAAAACGGGTCTCTAGGGCACAAATGAAGAGATTTTTCTAAAAATTTTACATTTTTGGAAAGCTCTCTATTTTTTAGTAGGGGCTTCTATTTTGAATTTCTATTTTTGTGGCCAAAATCATAAAAAAAATAATCAGATCTTGTTGACTAGGTCAAATGCAGCAAAAAGAATAAAGTTTTGTGATGGGTATGCACTTATTTTTTTTACATAGTTCAATGAAAGATATGAGTTGTCATTTGGGTTAATTTTTGGTTATTATTGCTAATAATTATTGATTTTAGAGCTAACCCTATGGTTTTCATAAGTTGAATATATGTTGCATATCTTGTTTGCTTGTTTGGTTGTTGGAGAGTTCATCACTTGCTTGCATGGAAAAGCTCAACAAGAATTGCTAAAAATTAGGTAAAATCTACTAAGCACATTGTGAGGATCCTAGTTATTCTCCTTCATCTAATAACATTTTGATTTGGACTTAAAATAAATCTCTTATGTGTCTAGCTTGTGTGCATCTTTTCATCCTTTTGTCTATTTCTACACACTTGCGTAATTGATACTAGGTTGTGACCCCTTAAGGATTCATTAAGTAGTCTTAGATACTTGTGATTGATCTTGATTGCTATCTTGGGTTATTGGAATCACTAATCTACCAACCCCTCATTCCACCCCATGGTTGCAAGGTCAGCGCCACATTAAAGGGGAGGGGTCAACAGGACAGAAGCGTTAAGTGTTCCACTTGGCAACCCATTTATGCTTTTAGGAACTCACTTGTTTTCTAAGTTGGGGACTCATTTTTAGCTTGTGTGACGTGTTAAGTGTTCCACCTTGTGGACTCATCTCATATTCTCTTTAAGTGTTAAGTGTTCCTCTTTCTGCTTTTTGGGTACTTTTGGTAGATTTGCTTTTTGGAAACATACATCTGTGCTCACATAGTAATTAGGCCCTATGAACACTATTTGTGATTCTTGAGAGATTGGATTCCTATCGAAATCCTTCTTGATGATAGAATCCTTATAGGTAGGGAGCATACTTAGTATGTTTCACATTCAACTTGGTTAGTGCACCTTCTCTTATTGATCGATACATTCTCTCCCAAGAGAGGTTGATAGATCATGTGGGGTTGACGTCATGAGCTTTGGTGAATCAAAATTGGTTAGTGCACCTTCTCTTATTGATCGATACATTCTCTCCCTAGAGAGGTTGATAGATCACGTGGAGTTGACATCATAGACCTTGGTGAAGAAAAACTTTGTCTTAGTGTGTCGGATTTATCTGTCTGCTTTGTTTGGGTTAAAAGTGAAAAGGCATCAAAAACCTTGGATCTGGAGCCAATTCCCCTTGTGGTATACTATTGTGAGTCACCTTTAGAGAGGTTTAACCATAGCAGACAATCCCTTCATAGGGAAAACTACGTTGACGGAACCTCAAGTGGTAATAGCCATTTTTTCCATGGTAGTGACAGCCGCTATATAAATATCCTTGTGAAAGAAATCTCCATGGGTATGGTTCATTGTTGGGTTGTCAGATCTGCCTAGCAGCTCCTGAAGATTAAGTTCTCAGACTGTGTCAAAACCCTGGTGCGCCAGGATTGGAGTTCACCCCTTTGGATCATAAAAGTTACAGAGTCAAACCATTACTAAAAACCCTAGCGGGCCAAATTTTCATTTTCTAGGGTATATGTGCATTATTGCAAAACATTTTTGGAACATACACAATTAGCGCTTCTGAGGATTAGAATGAATATGTCACTTGATTGTTCATGCGCAAGGTTACTTTTGCCCTTGTTCATTATTTTCAGCCATGCTTGAAATCACCTTCTTTCTATTTTGCATGCTTGTTTATCTATCTGGTTATTGAAAATGAACAAATCTAGTATAATCTTGAAATCTAGATAGTACATTTAGCAAACCATCTGAAACTGAAAACCCTAAAATTTGCAAAATTTGATGTAAAATCCTTTCTGGAGTCAAAAGTCATCTCAGGAGGTTAGAAAGTCATACGAGTTTCTATCAAGTGTCATTTCATTACTGCCCATCTATCGTATGATAGAGAACCCACTGTCGTATGAGTTTGCAGAGTGTCATTTGGGAAAATTTAGAAAAAGTGTCAGAAAGTTGTTAGAATTGCCAGATACCTAGCTTTTTCAGCCTATTTCCAGAATTTGTCATACAAATCACTATGTCAAGAACAGAGCAGTAGCTATTGAGAATTAGTACACATGAGGAAAAAACTCTGATGAGAGCCATGATGGAACAGATGCATGCTATGCAAGTCAAGATTAACAAACTTGAGAAAGAAAAGGAACCTAAAGAGTTCTCCATGGAAGCTCTATGCCCTTTTCCATTTGATAAAGACTTGTACATGTCACCATGCCTCCAAACAGAATTTGAGCAATGTGATAACCCTTATGATACCTCTTCCATGGAGAGTGATGCATCCAGCTTTGGAGACTATGATGACTATGATGACAGACAATGTAATGATACCTATGACACCTCTGCTCCTAAGAGTCCTCCTCATCATGTGTTCCTACTTACTACAAATGGACCGTCACATTGGATAGATCGTGATGGTGATCCATATGATTCTAAATTTGAAAGAGACTCTGATGGCTTTTGTGGACAATATCTAGATGATACATCTACTTCTATTGAGGAATATAAAATGTACCGTGCTGATTTGAAACATCAATACTATAAGGATCTCTCCTCTAAGAACTCTCAAGCTGAAAATAAAGATTACACTCTCAAGACAGATCATTTTAATGTTGGACCTTTGTCTTGTGATGGTTCCCTTCCATCCCCTACTTCCTCCAATACCTATACATTTCCTAAAGCTTCTGAGTCTTTCAAATCTTTCATAGAACCTTCATCTAACACAAGCCCTGATACGTTTCATACAGTTTCCTATAGTTATCCTCTAGGGCTACCTCTTCAAGAAATTCAAGCTAACCTTCACTTGGCTGCTAATACTTTCAATGATGCTAAACCTAAAGAGCTTAAGCCTTCATATGCTATAATTCCTACTTCATCTAGTCCTCCACCATCTCTTCTAAAGTCATCCATACAATCCCAACATGCTTCCTTGTCCTTAGAAGTGGCTCCATGTCAAGAGGACTCTAAAAATGATGAAGAAAAGAACATAAAGAAAGATCAAAATCAAGAACCCTCCATGTCATCCACTCCTTTTCCCAATGTCTCTTATCTGCTTCATGGTTCTTTTGATCCTGTACACCCTTTTTCATGCATTCTACCATGTCTTAAGTCTTCTCCTAAGAAAGATCAAGCTACTACTTACACTGTTGAGCTTATTGATAATCAAAATAACCTTACTACACTTGCGCTTTCCAAAGATGATACTTCCATTAAGGTTGGTAAAAATGGTGTTGTTACTTCTGATGTTAAGCCTATTGAAAATCAAGAAAAAAATTATGCACTTATGCTATCCAAAGATCCTTGTCAAGATCAAAGTCTTCCATCTTCTTATTCTACCACTCCATGTTCGTTTCCACTTTCTACTCTTCCTAAGTCTTTGCAAGCTTTGAACAATCCTATCAAAGAAGGTACTCATATTCAAGATGTCCACAATTCTATTGAAAATCCTAATGCTCACTCTAAAGATGTTGATATCCTTGGTTGCCATATAGATGTTGATGAACTTATTGATTATCCTTTTGCGTCTTCCACTTCCATCCTTGGACCTCCTCCACCACTACTAAGGGCTTCATGTATGCCTTCCATCTTGGGTCCTTATGTCCCTTCACTTTCCCCTCCTAACTCTCCTAATTCACCATCCATCTTAGGTCCTTACATCCCTCCATCTCCCATCTTTCCTCAAGATCAACATAGATGCATACCCTTGAATCCTTTTCATCCATCCACCCATCTAAACTAGTCATATCCTCCTTCTTCTTCCACAAGTCCTAAGTCTTTTGGAAGTAACCTGAATGTTCAATACAAGAAAAAGAAGCAATACAAGAATCCATCAAAAAAAGAAGATCACCATGTCTCCTCTAATAGACATGGAAACATAAAGTCAAAAGAGATATCTAAGAAAAAAATTACAACACAAGTATGGGTTCCAAAATCCATCATTAAAGATATTCTCTCTAGATCATCAAAAAGAAATGAAAAGCTTATAGCTATATGGATTCCAAAGTCTCTCTTGAAAGAGTCTAAAATTGAACAAAAAGTGAAGTTGACATTCAAGCTTCCAAAAGCTTCCACTTCATCTTCTTCCAAAAACATTCTTCCATTTCATGTGCCTGAACCGCAACCTCTGTTATCCATTCACCATATTCCTTCATTCATGTTTCCTCAACCCTCTCGCCACCCTTCAAGGTGTGTGTTGATGTTGATCTTTCCTTCCTTTCCATTTACCCTTTCACAATCCTTCCATTCATTATCCTTCTACCTTCTATCTTTTTTCCTCATTTGCCTATTCCTCCTATCTTCCAACCTCACTCGCTTTACATAAAACCTTATCCTTCATTTTCTCTTCCATCTCCCTTTCCCTGGTAGCATCTTTGAGCATATCATTTAGAATCATTGGCATATCATGGTTTATCCTTTCAAGGAGCATTATCTAAAGAGCTTGCCTTCTTCCAAAGAAATTAAAAAAAAATAAATTGAAAATGTGCCTTGGTGGAAACTTGGAAACAGGTGCCTTGGTAGAAAAAGTAAAGAGAAATAAATTCATCCTATGGTGAAAACCACTCCCTTGTGGCACCTTGGATAAGTACCATGATGAAAACCTAGCAATCAGGCATCATGTGTAGTTCTTCTACATATTTCATGCATTCCATCTTCTCTCTTTGATCTTGACAATGTTGATCTATACACAAACATTTGGCTATCTTGTGAGCTATTTTACGATGATCTTGCTTTCATTCCTTCCATGTTTAGCCTTCATATCCATCTTCCTCCATTCATTCTAGCTTGTCGCTATCCTCTTCCCCTTTGGTTTTGATCTAATAAAAAAGTGTAAAACATGATGCTTTGAAACCTCTTGACATGTCTACTCCTTTGGACTACATCCTGTCCTTCTTTGGCATTATGCTTTTGTGACTTATCCTATGCTGGCCTTTCATTTCTTGTCCAAATGCGCTTTACATCACAATTTTTCCCTAGCTTGGGTATTCTTGAGGAGTTTTCCCTTGAGGATTTCTTCCCTTCATTCTCCTTCATTCTCTTGCCTTCCATCTCTTCCACCAACTTGATAATCCCCCTTGTTCTCCACCTTGCTAGACATTGGGACTGTACAATATGATCTTGCTTGGGAGTTTGCAATGGAAAAAGATGCTATCAAGTATCCCAAGTATTAGAATAAGTATCAAAACAAGTATTAGAACTAGTACTAGAACCAGTATCAGAACAAGTATCAGAACAAGTACCAGAAGCAGTATCAAAACAAGTATCAAAACTAGTATCAGAACAAGTATCAGAACACCTATTGGGGCTACACCTTTTGCTTTAGTTTGTCGGTCTAAAGCAATACTGCCTATTGAGGTTGAAATCTCATCACTAAGAATCAAAATGCATGGTCTAGTAACTGATGATGACTATAGAGTGTCTAGGTTGCAAGAACTTGAACTACTAGATGAGTGTAGACAAGCAGCATATGATCATCTCAGAGTGTCTTAGAAAAGAATGTCTAGAGGTTACAACAAGAAAGTCAGACACAGAGAATTTCAGGTTGGTGATCTAGTCTTGAGAGAAAATCCTAAAAATCAATCCCATCGAGAATGCAAGGGAAGTTTGAACCCAATTGGCTGGGTCCCTTTGTAATCACTACTACTTTTGGCTTTGGCACCTATCAACTCTCAACGACTGAAGGAGAATGGCTCTAAGAACCAATCAATGTTCTCCATCTAAAGAAATTCTACGCCTAAGGCATTCAGTCTATGGTAAAATATCCTGAAAAAATCTTTAAAATTGGAAAATGTCCTGAAAAAATGAACATCTTGGTGAAAACCTACTAATAGGCACCTTGATGATTCACAAAAAAATCAAAAAATATCAAAAATTCAAAAAAATTGAAAAATGAAAAATACAAAAAAATGAGAAAAAAAAGAAAAAGTGCCTTGGTGAAAACCTGGAAACAGGCGCCTTGGTAGCAAAAATAGAATCTCTGCCAAGATGGTGAAAACCTAGCAAATGGGTGCCACTTGTTTCAAAATGCTCCATCTATCAGCACAATCTTGGTCTTTCCCAGCTTTCAGTTTTGCTTTAGTTTGTACATATCTCCCGGTTTGTTTCTGCATTTCCAATTTTCAATAAGTCAGTCTGTACACCACTCAGCTCAAGCATCTGTATCCTATCAATGCTTAACACTTGGGGGCAATCAATGTTATATCCTATGGCCTTCAGTATATCTTAGACATATCATATCTAGTCAGAGTCCTTTGAAGCTTCATTTGAGTCAGTCAAGTCTGTCTCGTCTCCAGAAAGGATTTTGCATCTACAACAATGCAATCAAACATCAAACAACAAATTGAAAACAATCTATGCTTTTTTTACATGCTTTTATCTCCTTGTACGCTTACTGATTCACATTGAGATTTTTGCATATTATGTCCCTTCAAGCTCTTCAATGATGTCCTTTACAAGATTTAGAGAGTGATGACTGGGGGCATAATATTTTCTTTGTCTTCTTCTTGTATGTGAAAATCCAACAACTTTGAAATTTTTGGATTGAAATGGTGTCCGACTGTAAGAGCCTCTATCTCAAATTGGATGGCCATGCGTACCTCGACCATTGATACCCAAAAAGTTCAAGGAAGTTTGATCTAACTATTATCTTTTTGAGTGAGTTCTTTCTCCTACTGTAAAACGTGATCTTACCTAAGGATGTGAACGATAAAGGGTCACTACGGGTAATTCACATTGGATTTAGAATAATCTCTTGGCTATTTGATGTGTTTGTCATGCAAGGCATATTCATGTCATCACGACGTTTATGTTTTGATGCTTATACAAATTGCTATATCAAAATGGACATGATATTCAGGTCATCCTGGTGCTTATGCCTTGGTGCTTATATCTAATCCGACATTCTGAAAACAAAATCAATATTCATATATCCATGGTTTCCTAACCAGTGGATGTTGTATTGATTCTTGTGCATACAAATCGATATTCATATGTCTATGGTTTCATAGCTAGTGGGCATTGTATTGATTTAGCCAGTTACCTAAAAGTTCAATGATGATAACAAATCGACACATGATCAGTGACTAGGTCCTAGGTCTTAGTTTGCATTTCATTTTGCATGTCTCTTTGTATTTTACATGTTGCATGATCTCACAATGGCTAAACGAACTTTAATGCTTAAACAATTCTCCACTTGTCTCTTCAAATCTAACAAGAGCTGAATCTCACATGAAGGTTCCTCCAATGAAACAACAAGTAGAATCTTTTTTTAGGATCAAAATCAAAATCTACGATTGTTTATATTATTCACTACTTGCATAATCAACCTTCAATCATCAAAGAAATCTAGTATTCAACTTAATTGATTATCTTCCATCAAACTATCAAAATTTCAACTTGGTCAACCATGGCCAAGTCATGGTCAAACCTAGTCAAACTTGGTCTTTTAGACCTCCAAACGATGTAGAATGCATTCCTGGACATGTTTAACCACTTCTCAAATCAATTAACATGCTTTTGAACTATCAATGCTGACTTTTCTTATCAGATTTCAATTTTAATCCCGAAGGGGGCATGGTATTGCACATCATTCAAGTCTATAAAAATTCTATCAATCTTTCCTTAGTAATCAAGACAACAACCATGTCTAGTTGTTGAATCATCAAAAGTCCTCTTTGCTCGGGGCAAATCTATCATCACTTGGGGCATATCAGATTCATCAAGATCCATATCAATCCAGTATTCTCCTAATCTTGTAAACTATATCAATTTTTGCAACCATTGGATCATAGTGTTCTTTCCTTGATTCTTCGGCAACTGAAGGGTTCGGATGTGATACCTGCTAGTTCTGCTAAGACAATCGAGTCTAGAACTGGTCACTCACTTCTTCGCAATCATAAGGTTTGGAATCAGGCATTTTGACACTTTTTTTTTGCAATCCTCAGTTCATCGCTGCTACAGTGAACATTATCTTTGGTCATTCAGGACCTATTATGTTCATATCAAATCAATATCAATCAGCTTCTGTCTCATATCAATTATCAATTTCGAATCAGTTTCATATCTCTATCAAACACAGTCTGTCTTTGAACCACTACGCTTCGCACAGTAATTCAAAGAGGGGCAAAATGTAATACCCCAAAAATGGGCTATAAGCTCATTAATCTCCTACATCATCAAATTGAACGAAATCGACATCGAAGTCCTAACCAAAGGCACATCTGGACATCATCGAATCCTAATTGATTATCTTAAATTCTGCATCGGGGAATATTCCTATTAATATTCCTAATTATCTTAATTATCTTTAATTTTATAATTATTTGGCGATAAATCATATTTATCCTAAAGTTTGATTAATTGAATATTCTGAATATTTAATTAATTAGATTTAATTTGGCAACTTAATTATTTAATTGAATTTAATTCCATTATTCCTAATTATGATATTTAATTTTGACAATAAATCCAAATCTTACAAATAATTGATTAAATATTTTATTTAATTAATTAAATCATTTTGTCAATTTTTAATATTGTAATTTTGAATAAAAGTTTGAAAAATAATTGATTAACCCATAAATCAATTGTTTTATTTTTCAAAATTAGTTAAGTTGATAATAAATCACTTTATTTATTTATTTAATTCATAATTATCCATGTGCACAATCAAAAAGTAGTTAAACTCCAAATCAAAAAATCAATGCAAGTTATTGACTTTTTGGAACTCAACATCATTTTTTAGTTTTAAAATTGATCTAAACTTCTAATTTGAGTTAAAAAGTTGTTTTTGCATGATTTGCATGTTTTTGTGAATTAAATTATCTTTATTTAAAAATAACTCAAAAATCAAGTTGAGTTTATTTGAGTGGTTTATGGCTTTTTTCACGCACCTCCAAAGCCTTGGATTTCTATAAAAACAAGGCTCAGCTCTTCATAATTCATCTCTCAAATCCACAAAATCTCATAATTTTGCAAGCTTACTTTGCCAAAGTCATCTACGAATTGCACAACTATTTTGAAGAATTGGAATTTGGAGAATCAAAGCTTATTGCGAATCAAGGCTATTGTGAGATCAATTTGTTTTTTTTTTACATTCATTTAGATTCATTTTCATATCATTGTTAGATCATTTAGCATATAATAGCATATTAGTTTTTAGCATATCATAGATTTCATATCAGTTTTTCATATTATTGCATAGAAAATCCAAAAATATAGATTAATTGCATTCATATTTCATATTAGTTTTGCATTCAAATCCTTCATTTAGGTGTCGTCTAGGTCACTGATCTCGATTCCAATCTGAGAACATCAATCTCGCACCTATTAGAAGGCAGTAGATCACTTGGTTAGATTAGATTTCAATTTTGCACGATTTTGATTATTGCTAACCTCTAATGTTTTACTGAAGTGTTGTGTCTACAGATCAGGTAGAATTTTCACACACACAGATAGTTACAGGGAGGTGAATCAAAGGCCATCCACCATCTCACCCACAAATTGTTTTTAATGTCTTTATTAAAGCACCAATGAATTGGGAACCTCCTTGTTGTAGCTCTAAGAGTATCTGTGTCCCCTGATTTTTTAAATAGCTTGCAAATATCATCTTTTGTGATTTTTTTCTTTTTTTATGTCCGCATAAGATAATTTATTTTCATAATATTATTTTTGTTCTTCTCTTTTATCTCGCCATAAATTAATTTTCTCACTAACCAAGCTTACGTGGGTCAATATTGCTTCCAATGATTTTGTAAGTCTTTCCCTTCTAGGATTTGTACCACTAGAATCTTTTAACCTCGTAATTAAAGATTCTAATTCTTTTTTCCCTCTTTCAATTTGGTTCATCAAATTTTCTTGTGTTCTAGGAGGATGTTTCTCGATTTGTGGAGGCAATTGAGGTTCATTTTCTTCATTTGTTTCTTCATTCGTTTCTTCATGAGGAGACAAAGGATTTGGTGGAGGGTTTGGTTGAGGGAGATTATTTCTTCCTAGCAATTTAAAAACTAGATTTTAAAATCTTCATTAGACACAAATTTTAACAAAACATATTTTTACAAAACAAATTAGTACAAAACTAAAATTTTAAAACAAATAAGAGGCATGGGCTGTAAAAACAATTACCTCTTCTTCCAGATCGAACTTGACAACGTCATGGATCCATTTGATGGATGAATGAATGAAAACTATGGATTCACCAGGCCCAAAAAATACTACGTACGTGCTTGGAAAGGTTCCTTTTTCTACAAACGCAGGTTTGAAGAAATCTAAATGAGATTTCCAACCCGTAGAAAACACTAAATATGGTTTTTTCAAAGCACGTACATGCTATAGGCCACACGTGCTTTGAAAAACACTTTTTAGTATTTTCCAAAGCGCATGCACCCTATAGGGCACACACGATATGCTTTAGATTGCCCAAGCCTAAGGCTTGGGCAACCCAATCCATAGGGCGTGCACCCTCTTTAGTGCATATGCACTATGCTTGATGGGGTACCAAAAAGAAAAGTGGAACCTTTTTGGTCCCCCATCTTTGTGCATATACCCATAGAAAATACATCAGGGTATGCAATCTAAAGGTTTTTTATTTCTTGCTGCCAAAACACATTAAGTGCATCAACTGTCTGCAGATGGACGCATAATGCATATGTGAGCTTCTTTATCTTTTCTAAATCTGTACAAGGACCTTGATCATAAGTCATAATTATAGCATCTATATGCTTGATGTTCTGATTTAATACATCTAGTGCGGGTGGTAGTGCATTTCTTAGTTGTGCTTGTCTAGCCCTTATTTTTTCAATCTCTTTTTCCTGCCTTCTTTATTTTGTCTATATGTCCTTGATAAACATTATTGCACATGTTAATATCTTGAGAGGGATCTTCAATTGATTTTCTTACTATTTCCATCAGAGATTTTTCTTCCTAAATCTTTTTAGAGTAGTTTGCAGTGATTTTATCCTTATTCATGCTGTCAAAAATTATCTTTCTTCCTTTTGTTGCTAACTCTTTTAGAATTTCTTGACCAATCTTAAGAGAATTTAGATCAAGCCATAAATTTCCTATCAAATCATTTAGTCTTTTCTTGTTGTATTTCTCTTCTGTAATTTTTTTTGTTGAGTCTTCTAGGCTTGAAAAGTTTACTTTGAAACTTGACAAGATATTGCTAACATCGTCCACTGAGTGAACACTTTGTATCATATAAAATATGGATGGGGTCCTAGAACAATGGTTTTCACATGAAAGAGACCCTAGAACTTATATTTTACATTTACATATGAATTCTAAGGGGATGGAATGTAAATCTAGAAATGCTAATGTTTAAATGTAGAAATAAAGGTACTTACCTCCGAAAAAGAATCAGCTGAAAACCCTATCATACGAACATGGAAACTATTGATTTTTGCAATCCTGAATTGAAACTAAAAGATCTACAAAACTCAAAAATCTTTTTCTTTTTTGAGCAAGGTCATCATTGACCTAGGTAGAAAAAGTTAACCTTGACCCAAAGTTGACCTTGACCTGCACTGCTCCAATGGAAATTCTATTAGCGGATCCTGAAAGTTTGACGAAAAGGGTATCCAGATCTACACTGATATTCATTGTCTCGCACTTGTACCTACAAGAAAAATGGTTTTTTTTGTTGGGGGTAGGGGATTTTTCCTTAGCCAAACTCCAATTTAAGAATTAACCTTGAAATTCAATTGAAATTGCAGAGATAAACAAAGTAAATGGAACAATTCACCTTGATTATGATGAAGGGTGCTCCCCTTAATACCATAAACACATAACAGAAAGCGAGAAACAACAACAATATGCAAGAACAGAAAATTGGCTTTTTATTATCTCCACAAATGTGGAATTACAAACTTTTAGAATTACAATATGCAAAGTCACATGGGCATTCCCTTACAATATTCTTTAGGAAAAAGCCTCGAATCAATACCCAGATCTACTACCCAGAACTATTCTGAACTGCCTAAGACAATAATACAGCCTTCCTTATATAGGCAATTTTCCACCGCTTGGAAGGTTCCAGAATTTTAGCCAATAAGGCCGACCAAGCTTAGAATTATTTTATTTTACATTTTATTACATCATAGTCGGCTCAAGATAACCTTTGAAACCCGAACAGAAATTTTGAAGAAAATTATTTTCTGCCATTTCGGGTGGCCCAACTTCCGAAGACCATAAGTCATCACCAGTTGACCCGATCGGCTATTATAACCCCATTTCAGAAACGCCGCGAAGCGCTCTACAGGCTTGACTTGCGCAAGTGCCCATCACCCAAATTTTTGACCTCATCCGGGGCCTCTAAAGCCTTCAAAACTGAGTTCAAAGTTTTTGTACCCTGCTGCCAATACCGAAAATCTTCAATATCTTCCAATATACACTTGATCTGGCAATGAAACTTTACTGGCAGACTTATATGACCAAAATCAACCTCCAAGAAAGAAATCAGATCATTCTGAGCACATACAAAAATTACCAAAAATAGTAACTTTCCATAAATAGCAACTCTGCACAAAAGAGCCCTTATTGAAAATAAAAATAGAAATATTTTTGGGTGATGCAAGATTGCTCTTACACCCAGGATGCTCCTGCATCAGACACCCAGGGTAATTTGAGAAGTGACCCTGTCACGACTCAGGTGTGCAGAGGAAAACCAAGACGGCTAACCTCCTCCTTTGTCAGCCATGATGAATCTTCAAAAGGTCATCCTTTCCACTTGACCAGATATTCTTCATATGTCATGTTCCTTGTGCTTCTACCAACACGACTGTCCAGTATATCTTCGATCTCCTTAGTGTCTGAACTAGTTGCTGGAATACTCCACTGTGCTGCTGTGATCTCATCTTCAACACCTCCTTCATGATACTTTGTCAAATCTGAAATGTTAAACACTGGTGAAATATTTAGCTCAGTAAGCAATTCTACCTCATATGCGTTTCCTGAATCATGTTTCTTCAGTATCTTACATGGTCCACACTTCTTCATTTTCAGCTTGTTATATGTACCAACTGGAAACCGCTCCTTCCGGAAATGAACCATGGCTTCATCACCAACCTAAAATTCCTTATACCTCCTTTTCTCATCTACCTTAGCCTTATACTGTGCGTTCATCTTGGTAATATGTTTCCTCACCTCCTCATGGATGTTCTTCAAGTGTTCTGCAAAATCCTCAGCTTCAGCACTACTTATTTCTCCTTTATCTATCTTCCTCAATTCAGATGCATTTCTTGGACTACTTCCATATACAATCTGGAATGGTGATTTACCAGTGCTCCTGTTGATAGAATTATTGTATGCAAATTCCGCCTGTGGTAAAATCAAATCCCATCCTGTTGGCTTATCTCCAACCAAACATCTCAGCAAATTTCCCAAACTCCTATTCACCACCTCTGTCTGTCCATCAGTCTGTGGATGATGTGATGAACTGAACTTCAAATCTGTCTTCAACTTCCTCCATAATGTACGCTAGAAATATCCAACAAACTTAGTGTCCCGATCTGAAACTATGGTCTTTGGAAAACCATGAAGTCTCACTACTTCTCTGAAAAACAATTCTGCTACATGAACAGCATCATTAGTCTTCTTGCAGGGAATGAAATGTGCCATCTTTGAAAATCGGTCAACCACCACAAAAATTGAATCATGTCCCCGCTGAGTCCTCGGTAAACCAAGAACAAAGTCCATGCTGATATCCTCCCAAGGCTTCTCTGGTATAGGTAATGGCTGATACAATCTTGTATTCTGCTTCACTCCTTTCGCCATCTGACATACTCTGCAACGCTGTACAAACTTCTTCACATCTTGCTGCAACTGTGGCCAATAATAATTCTCACTAACCAAACCAAGGGTTTTATCATGACCAAAATGTCCAGCCAATCCTCCACTATGCTTCTCCTTGATGAGATTCTCCCTCATAGAACTTCGTGGAATGCACAACTGACTCCCTCTGAATAGCATATCATCTTGGATGATAAAATCCAGCCATTTTGTCCTGTCTAGAGTAACAGGTTCTTTACAAGCTTTCCAAGCTTCACCAAAATCAGGATCCTCTGGATACAAATTCTTGAGTTCCTTGAACCCAACCACTTCAATCTGCATTTCTGTCAGCAATAGTTGCCTTCTGCTAAGAGCATCTGCAACCCTATTAGACTTTCCACTCCTGTGTTTCAAAACAAATGTATAACTCTACAAAAACTCAACCCATTTCAAATGCCTTTGATTCAATTTTCCTTGACTATTCAAATATTGCAAAGCTTGATGATCAGTATACAAAACAAACTCCTTAGGAAGCAGATAATGTCTCCACTTCTTTAATGCCTGAACTATAGCATAAAATTTCTGATCATAAACAGAATATTTCCTCTTGGCATCATTTAACTTCTCACTGAAATAAGCAACAGGTTTACCTTCTTGGCTCATAACAGCTCCTATTGCAGTACCACTAGCATCACAATCTACTTGAAACACCTTATTAAAATCTGGAAGTGCTAAAACAGGTTGTTCTGTAACTTTTTGTTTCAACAATTGAAAACTCTTTTCTACCCCATTAGTCCACTTAAACTCTTTTCTATCCCCTCTCATTGTTTTAGTCAAGGGTCCACAAATACTGCTAAAATTTTTGATAAACTTTCTGTAAAAGCTAGCTAGACCATTAAAAGATCTTACCTCAGTAGCACTCCTTGGAGTAGGCCATTCAAGGATAGTCTGTACCTTCTCTGGGTCCATTTTTAGACCTTCTTCTGAAACTACAAATCCCAAATACACTAACTCTTTCTTCACAAAACTGCACTTCTTCAAATTAATCAACAATTTCTCTTCTCTCAACTTCTCAAATACCATACGAATATGCATCATATGCTCATCCAATGTCTTACTAAAGATCAAAATATCATCTAGGTAAACAATGACAAACTTACCCAGAAATTCTTTCAGAACCTCGTTCATGAGCCGCATGAAAGTGCTCGGTGCATTGGTTAGCCCAAAAGGCATGACTAACCACTCATATAGTCCTTCCTTTGTCTTGAAGGCAGTCTTCCATTCATCTCCTTCTCTGATCCGAATCTGATGATATCCACTTTTCAGATCTATCTTTGAGAAATACACAGCTCCACTCAAACAGTCCATAATATCATCCATTCGTGGCAATGGAAACCTGTACTTGATTGTGATCTTGTTTATTGCCCTAGAATCTGTACACATCCTCCATTCTCCATTCTTCTTTGGTGCTAATACCGCTGGTACAGCACAGGGACTCAGACTCTCACGGATGAATCCTTTCTGTAACAGTTCATGTACTTGTCTGTTCAACTCCTCACTTTCTACACGTGTCATTCTGTGTGCTGCCTTATTTGGCAAACTCACTCTTGGGATCAAATCCATCTGATGACTGATCTTCCTGACTGGTGGTAATCCATCAGGCACGTTATCGGATACAATATCCTAAAACTCATTCAACAAATCTACAACTTCTACAAGAACATCTTCTACTTCCTCTTTACCAACTTTTGGAATTAAAGCAAAACATACATGCTCATGCCTCATACCATCTAGGAAATTTCTTCCATCAACAAAAGTTATCCTTGCATTACCACATACCTTTTCTTCGGTCTCCATCAATGGTTTTAGCTTATGTCTCACTCCATCCTTTGTCAGGGAATAGGTATTCGCACGACCATCATGTACAGCACATCTGTCAAACTGCCATGGTCTACCCAGCAACATATGACATGCATCCATAGATATGATATCACATAGTACCTCATCTTAGTATCCACCAATCTTGAACTTCACCAGGCATTGTTCATTGACCATGACCTTGTGGTCATCCTGCACCCAGAAAATCCGATATCGATGTGGGTGTTTCTGTCTCTTGAGCTTCAACTTTGTCACCATCTCTTCTGACACCAAATTGTCAGTGCTTCCACTATCGATGATCACATCACAACATTTACCCTCGCACTTGCATCTAGTGCGAAACAGGCTCCTCCTTTGTTCAGGTTCATTCTCACCACTCAACAGGACTCTTCTGTTAATTAGCGTTTCTCCTCTTTCAGCATCTTCAAAATTTGATGATCTAGCATCTTCATCTACATGTGCAACTCTGGCCTGGCCTTCATTTCTCCTGTCTATTCTGCCTTGGCACTGAGGACATTCAAATGCCCTATGACCTTCTTCTCCACAGTGAAAACATGTTTCACGGAAGCCACCTCTTCCAGATATTTGTCCTCTTCCCCTTCCTCTTTGATCTCTATTATTTTGATCCTGGAAGTGATTGGAATTATTTCCTCTCTAATTCTGACTGCTACTGGCCTCATCCTTCTTTTTTGGATCTTCATTTCGGCCACCATATGACCGTCCACCAGATCGTCCACCGCGATCTCTTCCGTTTTGTCTGCTCTCAAACTTCTTGTTTAGCTTTTCCTCCACTTTTAAGGCAAACTGGTATGCCTCTTCAATACTGTTCATTCGAACCAGATTCAGCTCCTCCTGAATGCTTGGCCTTAACCCTTAAGGTATCGGGCAACTTTCTCCTTATCAGCTTCTGCATGGCCTGTTCTGATGAGAAGTCGATAGAACTCCTCTGTATACTCCTGAACAGATCTTCCTGCTTGCTTCAAACTCTGCATTTTCTTCAGTAGGTCAAGCTCATAATCAATAGGAATGAACTATCACTTCAATTTATCCACCATCCGATCCCATCTCATGATTTTCTCCTTTCCCCTTCTATTTCGCTCCAACTGAATCTCTTGCCACCATATCTTCGCATGACCTTTCAGTCTGGCCTTCGCAAATTTGACCCTATCAGGATCCTCGACATCTTCATACTCAAAATATTCTTCACATTCATTGATCCAGTCGATCAATTCCTCTGGGTTAAGATTTCCAGAAAATGTAGGAACCTCAATCTTAGGTCTTTTCCCAATCTTAGAAATCGCCCGAAAAAGTCTTTCTTCCTCCTGGTTCACAATTTCAACTTCTCGTTCTTGATATTCTTCTTCGGCTTCATCCTCGCTTTCATCTCTGACATTAAGATTCATTCCTCTACGAATCTCTTCTTGCAATGCTCGCACTTGTCTCTGCAGCTCTCTAACCTCAGGTGTCACAGCACCAGCTCTTCCGCCACGTTCTCTTCGTGGAGGCATTTTCGCGATACGCGCTGAAACCCCAACCACGGTCCTGGTGCAAACTGTCTCACAGTCAGTGATCTATTTACACACTCAGGAAAACCTGGCTCTGATACCACTTGATGAAGGGTGCTCCCCTTAATACCACAAACACATAACAGAAAGCGAGAAACAACAACAATATGCAAGAACAGAAAATTGGCTTTTTATTATCTCCACAAATGTGGAATTACAAACTTTTAGAATTACAATATGCAAAGCCACATGGGCATTCCCTTACAATATTATTTAGGACAAAGCCTCGAATCAATACCCAGATCTACTACCCAGAACTATTCTGAACTGCCTAAGACAATAATACAGCCTTCCTTATATAGGCAATTTTCCACCGCTTGGAAGGTTCCAGAATTTTAGCCAATAAGGCCGACCAAGCTTAGAATTATTTTATTTTACATTTTATTACATCATAGTCGGCTCAAGATAACCTTTGAAACCCGAACAGAAATTTTGAAGAAAATTATTTTCCGCCATTTCGGGTGGCCCAACTTCCAAAGACCATAAGTCATCACCAGTTGACCCGATCGGCTATTATAACCCCATTTCAGAAATGCCGTGAAACGCTCTACAGGCATGACCTGCGCAAGCGCCTGTCACCCAAATTTTTGACCTCATCCGGGGCCTCTAAAGCTTTCAAAATTGAGTTCAAAGTTTTTGTACCCTGCTGCCAATACCGAAAATCTTCAATATCTTCCAATATACACTTGATCTGGCAATGAAACTTTACTGGCAGACTTATATAACCAAAATCAACCTCCAAGAAAGAAATCAGATCATTCTGAGCACATACAAAAATTACCAAAAATAGTAACTTTCCATAAATAGCAACTCTGCACAAAAGAGCCCTTATTGAAAATAAAAATAGAAATATTTTTGGGTGATGCAAGATTGCTCTTACACCCAGGATGCTCCTGCATCAGATTATGTTGAAACCCTTGTGGAGGATTCGAATCCTTGAATCCACAAGTATGGATGCTCTAAATGAATGTAGAATTGAATGTAGGATGTCCAAAATCAATTTTCTTTGGATCTTGAACACCAATCTTGAATGGATCTTGAAATAGGAAGAGGCTTGGATGAATGTGGATGGAGAAATCTTCAACAAGAGGGCTCCATAGAGATTGAATCCTTCAATGGCTAACAATGGATCTCCTTGATTATTTGGATCTTGAATGCTTGAATTCTTGAAGATGAATGAATCTTGAATGATTTCCTTCTCCTTCTTTCTTTCTTCTTGATTGCTTGATTTCTCTTTCTTGAGTTCTTGAGAGATTATGAGGATGAGAGATGGAGAAAATGAGAGAGGAAGGCTCTCTTTTATAGTGATCTAGGGCACAAACTTCTAGAGAGGCCACATAAAAAACAATAATTAAGGGCCCATGGCACAAAAATATATAGAGGTGCACATGGAGAGGAAATTAAATTAAAGTCTTGACACAAAACTCTATAAGGGGACCACCCTTAATATAGAAATAAAAATAATTATTTAAGAGCCTTGTCACAGAATTCAAGGTAAGGAAAACCCCAAAGTTAATTTGAGCATTAGGCACAAAACTTGAGAAAGGATAATCTCATATAATAAATTAGGAATCCTACATAAATCTTGAGAAACATCTACATCAAATATTAATTTGAGAATTTGACACTTAACTCGAGAAATCATTGCCCTGAAGAGGGAGAAGATAAAATTTTGATGAAACCCTGAAACTGGAACCTAACCCCGAGGATCCTGGACCATAGGGTCAAGTTTGAGATTGAATTTAACCTAGGTCAGAGTTGAGGTCAACCTTGACCTAAGAGGTTGACCTTGACCCTGAGGTCAAGAATCTCAGGTTTGTAATTTAGGATGCCAGAATTATGTCAGGAAGAAGTGGAAAATGGAGCAGAACAGGGGAAAAAACTAGATCCAAGTCAAAGACCCATTCAAGGTGTTCGACATAACCCCAAACCACCTACTCAAAGGGCTAAACATTCTTAACCTATAATTGCTTCCATTTTAATATGATACACACTTATCAATTTCTTATCCTCGGGCAGTAAATTATTCAATATGCTAACTAATTCCATAAATAGAGGATTCCACATCACTTATTTTTCTTTGGCTTTCTCCATAGCTAATATACTTATTTTTCTTTAGCTTTCTCCATAGGTTCTTTAGTACTCACAAAGGATTCTTCAAACTTATCTAGATCTTTATCTATCGCTACCATGGATATTTCAATATTATCAATCATAATTGTTTCATCCTTAGCTTCAGTCTTGGGTGCATAATCCTGTGGACCTATCATAGGTGCATTAGGGATCTCTAATTCTTTTTCTTTCTCAGAGGGAAATTGGGTTGTAGGCACAGTAGGAGGGTACATGTGTCTATCTAGAAACACTTGCTCAAATGCTTTCTCTATCTCCTTTGCAATCAAATCATAATCTTTGTTCATTATGTACAAAGTTCTGATTTTAGTTCTTAGATGAGGTTTTACTAGATCTAACAAAAATATTTTCTCTTCTAATGAACAAATAGGGAGGTTGTCATCCAATGTCTTTTCTCTTATTCTCAAATCCTCCTCTATGGATTATCTTTTCAATGAATCTAATATGTTCCATACATGATCAGGAATGATAGTCTTAAGTTCCAAAACTAACTTTTTGAACTTAATCATATGCTTGATAATCATAGAATGAATTTTTTATTTATTAATCTCATGATACCTGTCATAGAATTTTTCTATTTGATCTATCCTTCATTAGCAACTCTAGATTTTAGGACTTCCAAATTCGGTCTGAATCCTACCTTAGGAGCTACTTGTGTGTTCTTTCCTTTACTTTTGGTTGTCCTTGAGAATGGATGGGTTGTGTCAATTTGTTTCTTCCTGCTAGACACCTTGCTAGGCTCAGGAGGTGGAGTGGACTCTAGATCAACTGTGGTTATGGACATGAAGGTGCTAACATTAGTCTTACTCTTCTTCTCCTTTGGATCATCATATTTTTCTATTTTGAATTTCGATGAGGGTGGGCTCTCAAGTTGCATAGAAATCTTGGTTTTCCTTTCTTTATCTAAGTCTTCTTGGGTGACACCATGAATTTTTAGAATATCTAAGGTAATCCTTGATGATTTTCTCTTTGTTGCTGCACTGTATGAGATAGAATCAACTTATCTTGTCTTTTCTTCATAAGAGCCTCATCTAGGTTCATTAGGATCTTTAGGTGCATATAGGAGGACTTGTGCCTAACCTTCCAAAATGTTCTCATCAACTTCATAACCAAGTGGATGAATCCACTTTGTCCTAGGTTCAACTACTTCCATGCATTTAGTATCTATTTCCACCATGAAGCATATACTGTCCTTATATTTCTCCACTATCTTCTCAGGTATCTTGTACCTTCTTTGCATCTTGATTCTGAATGTCTTGATTTCTAGTTCCATATAATCCTTTAATATTCTCTCTGATGTTTCCTTAAATTAAAATTGAGGCAAGGTAGGTATGCTTTTGTCAAGATAGAGATGAGCAACTTGACCAACTATATGAAAGTACATGTATATCATGAATGAACCAAATCTGAATATTTTTCTCTTATTATGTTTTATTGCTCTTATGTTATCTAACAACTATGCGTACATGATCTCGTATAGGTTAAACTCTCCATTTTATTTCACTATCCTTATAGCTTCTAGAATGGTAGTTGTGGATACGTTGTTCACTCTGTTTGCATGCTACAACTTGTATCCTAGGATCATAGCTATGCGTTTAATGTCTTTCTCCTCTATGGGCTCAATATTCATGCTACTCTTATCACTCCTGGACTTACATGCCTGCTCAACCCATTTTCTTACATCTTTACCTGTTGAAAGAATGGCACTGGTCTTAGAAACTCTAATAATCTCATGAATGAGATCTTTTGTTATACAGACAGGGACTTCTCCAATCCAAAAAAATTTATCATGAATTCTTCTTAGTAAGATCTTAATCCATTCTAACTCATAGAATTCAAATGTAGTCTCATAATCTATGATATGGTTGTCTGTGAGGTTCATGAATTAATCCTTGAATGTAAAGTTTGGATTAACCATTGATTATATGTGTGACCTTATCCTCTCTACTCCTACAAACTCTTTCTTGTAGTAGATGTAGGCGCAAATATCTTCAATATGCATAACTCCCATCAGAGTTCTAGAAAATGGTCCTTCTAAATCTTCTAACAATGACTTGAATGGATGATTTTTAAATACATATCTCTTCCTTTCCGTGACATCAAAGACTACTAGAGTTTCCATTACTTACTTTCTTAAATTCTAAAATAGGGTTACAAGGGATTTCTAAAATGACATGTTCGAGCTAGGGTTATGCAATAATTTAACTCTTCTTCACTGATGAAATGAATTCAATCCTTTAATACTTGCTACTTTGATCTCATGTTCTCTCCAAGGGCTTGATCTCAAATGTAAAAGTGAAGATAATAGATCTCCAGTGACTAATAAATCAAATTTCTGCAATTAATGCTTACCACTGTAATATGGGTTACAATAGTGAATTCTAATCTTAGTTCTTGTTGTTAATCAGGCTTTGCAATATTTCATACTACATCAACTAGAAACCAAACAACTAAAACCAAAGGTGCATACTTAGAGGGTGAGTATACCAACCGTGCAGGGGTCTAGAGCTTATCTAGCTCCCCCTATGACCAAGAGGGTCATTTATCCAGAAGTAGAAGGTGCATCCATTGTGGATGCATCCAATTCTTTGTCACTAAAATTATCTTTCTTTATTTTCATCCAAATCTTTCTCATATCTTCTATAGCATTCACAAACTTGAATTCTCCAGATTCATCCAATATCGATCCTTGTGACTTATTAGGTCTTTCTTATCTTTGCGCTTGTGATCTGCAAAAATTTTAGATGTGTCCAACCTTGTTACAAGAGTAACAAATAAATGCAGGCCTTGAATTCATAGGTGCATTGATGTGAGTTACCATGTTGCATTGTCTATCTGTGTGACCATTGTAATTGCATATCTGACATGCGATGTTCAAAGAAATTCTAGAACTTTGTTGTGGTTGATTTCTCTAATTGTACTATGTCTGACTTCTTTGATTTGATCTACACTGACTAGCTTTATGAAAAAACTTATTGCATGACTAACAATAACCATTGCAAGGTCTTACCTCTTTACAGTCTCTTGCTATATGTCCATGCTTGTGACTGGCATAACAAGTTCTATTTACTAGCTTGCGTTCATCTTTAGATGGTTCTTCTTTAGCTTCAGTATAATTTTTAGTTATCTTAGCTTTTGTAGATTCTTCTGGTGCTTTAATTCTTTCTTGCATTGCATTGATTTGAATTTATGCTTCATTGAATCCAATAACACTAAAATCTCCTTTTATTCTTTGTGCATAAATTTTTGAGTCTAATAGATCAACACTTGTGTGCAATTTATCAATACGATTCTTTGCTTCTGTCAACTTAGATTCCATCTTTTTCTTGATGTTTTTTAACTCCAAGATTTTCATGTTTGCTTGCATAAGTTCATCATCCAACTGTTTGGTTTCTTTGATCTGATCTTCATAGGCTATCTTGTTATTAGTTAACTGTTCATTCAAATCTTCAATCTGATCCTTCAAAGATGTTTTTTCTTCATTCATCTTTTTGACTATTTTTCCTAAATCATTGCTGGAACAATCTTTCAAATATTTTCTTGGTTTCTTGATGAATAGTTGAGAGCCACTAACCTTAATTTTCAGTTCTTCAATTTCTTTTTCAGATCTATCAAGATCTTCAAGAGCTACCTCAAGATTTTTATTTAGATGTTTCACTTCTACTGTATCCATGATCTCCTCAAGTGGTTGAACTTATCTTAGAGGACCAAATCTCTGATACCAATTGTTAAGAATGGGAACACAGAGAGGAGGGAGGGTGAATCAGTGTTCTACAATCAATATTTTTTTGCTTCTTGAAACTTAGCCCAATTACTTAAATATTGAAATCAATAGTAAAGAAAATAAATAATCAACCATAACACATAACACAAGATATATTTACGGGGAAACCTTGGCCATAGGAAACCCCTAGTGGGAATTAGTACCCACAAATAATTGTACTAGTCTTATAAAATTGTTAGAGTTCCTTTTCCCTGTTAGGAGCATTCTTTACAATGCTGAGTATAATGACTCTGTTAGGAGTCTTGAAGAACAAAATATTATTAGGGGTGGATGGTTCACTGCCATAGCTCACTGCTCAATGAAGACGACTACAACCTCCTCAGATACACACTATATCTGGAAGGGTGAATTGCAGCTTTGACACTATTGTTTGATCAATTCCTTTTGTGCATTGTTTCTCTAACTTATTTTAGATCATTATATCATACTAACTGAACTCGCATACTTCTTCTCTTCTGTATATGGCTCTATATTCTCTTTTCATCTCTCTAATTCAAAAGTGCATGTCATATATATACATGCTAGATGGGTGCAACCAAAACTAAATATCATGTCATCCTAAAACCTAACACATACAATGCTTCCAAATTTATTGGCTCAAGAATGTTTACATACAATTATACTAACATGTTTACATCAATATTAAAATAGGTGCATAGACTTTGCATGACAAAATGATATACGCTAAACAAAAAAATTCACATCGGCTATATGCTCTATTATGCTTTGTTGCTTAATTTCCAATGTCACTTATATTTGTTGTAACTTATTGATACTATCAAATCTAACCATGCATTCTTAGACTTAGCATACTAGCATACTCAAAATCTTATATCCAAGGGTGCATACCAAAACTTGATCATACACATGTGTGTTGATGCTCTAATCATTAGGTGCTTCACTGTTTGCTCTATCTTCTATACTTACTCAAATTATGATCTTCCAAGTTAGTGTGCTAAGTAACAAAAATTCATATGACTTTGTTTCCATAATGACAACAAAAACCTTAGTCATATATTCTTAGTAAAGTCAACTTTCCAATAGAAGAGACCAAAGGGGACATAAAGGAAGCTACCAAGGTAGAGGGACTGAACAAAGAAATCAAGGAGAGTCCAAACTTGTAGAGCATGGTGGTGATTCTTATTCTAGAGAGAAATTTGGTAGAGGTAGAGGAAACCAAGGAGGCTCCAATAGGGGTAGAAGTGCAAATAGTAGTAATTCATATTTTCCTAGCATGAAATTCTATAACTATGGGCAGATGGAACACCCAGCCTATAGGTTCCCAGATAAGGCATCATCTTCAAATGAAAAGAGAGTGGCCTACACTCAAGAGGACACTTCAAGTGTCAAGTCACCGAAATTCATCCATATTAAATAAAAAATGGGAGATAACCTAGTGTTTAGGAGGGTTCTCATTAGCAAGCCAGCAAAGGAAGAGCCAAGGAAAAGAAGAGCACTCTTTAGAGTGAAGTCTATAGTCATGGGGAAAGTTTGCAAAGTGATTGTTGACTCTGGTTCCATAGATAACATTATTGTAGAAGAGGCATTCAAGAAGATCAATCTTGCCAAGGTACCTCACACAAATCCTTACAAGGTAACATGGTTGAATAAGGGACATACTTTCCTATTAAATGAGCAAGCATGGATTGAATTTTCTATTGGTAGGTATAAAGACAAGTTGTTTTGTGATGTGCTACTTGTGTATGCATGCCACCTATTGTTAGGAAGGCCATGGACATTTGATAGAGAAGCCATATATAGTGGGAAAGAAAACACTGTCACCTTTAAGAAGGATGGGAGAACCTTCAAGTTACAATCCTTGTTGGAAGAAGAAGGGGAGTAGTCCAAGACTCCTAGTGTGTTGTTGATTAGTGGGAAGGATTTGTTACATGCACTCCAAGAAAGGGACAATGAAGGATATGTGATAGTAGTGAAGCCTAAGGAAGAGGAGAAGTCTACTCAAGAACCACTACCAATGGAGATTCAAAAGTTACTTGGTAAGTACAAGGATATTGTAAGTGATAGGACACCAGCAACCCTTCCACCTAAGAGGTCAATAAGTCATAAAATTGAATTTATACCATAGGCCTCATTACCAAATAAGGTAGTATACAAGCTCACACCAGAGCATAATCAAGAGGTGGCAAGACAAGTGCAATAATTGCTTGATCAAGGGCTCATAAAGAAGAGCATTAGTCCATGTGTAGTACCAATGGTCCTAGCATCCAAGAAAGGGGGAAAATGGAGGCTTTTCACTAGTTCAAGGTCCATTAACTGAATAACAATAAGGTATAGGTTTTCCATACCTAGGATTGAGGACTTGATGGATTATTTAGGAGGGGCCTAATACTTCACCAAGTTGGATCTGAAGAGTGGTTACCACTAGATTAGAATAAATGATGGAGATGAGTGGAAGACGACCTTTAAGACTAGTGAAAGACTATATGAGTGGATTGTAATGCCATTTGGACTTACTAATGCTCTTAGCACATTCATGAGGTTGATGAATGAAGTGCTAAAATATTTTACAAGAAGGTTTGTGGTGGTATAACTTTATGATGTACTCATCTACAAAAATAGAAAAGAGGAGAACCTAACACATGTGGAGATTGTACTTAAGAGACTCCATGAGGAACAACTGGCAATCAACTTAGAGAAAAGTGAATTCCTCAAGCAAGAGCTAGTTTATTTGGGCTTTGTGGTATCCAAAGGTTAGCTAAAAATAGACCCAAGAAAGGTTGAAGTTATCCTGGATTGGCCTACACCAACCAAAGGGATAGAAGTAAGAAGCTTTCATGGTCTCGCTCAATTTTATTGGAAGTTTATAAGGAACTTTAGTAGCATATGTGCACCAGTCCTGGACACCATCAAGGGTGGAGTGAACACCAAGTTTAAATGGACATTAGAAGCCAACAAGGCATTTGAGAAGTTGATGCAACAAGTGGCAACACAACCCATTCTCCTACTACCTATTTTTGACAAAATTTTCACCTTGGAGTGTGATGAAAGTGGCATAGTAGTTGGAGGAGTGTTGAGTCAAGAAAATAGGCCCATAGCCTTCTTTAGTGAGAAGCTAAATGAGGATAAGAAGAAGTATCCAGCCTATGACTTAGAGCTATATGCTTTAGCTCAGTCACTTAGGAAGTGGAGGCATTACCTCCTTCCTATGGAGTTTTTAGTGTTCATAGACAATCAAGCCTTGATTTACATCAACACCCAAGAGAAGATAAATAATAAACATCTCAAATGGATGGAGTATCTACATGCCTTCACCCTCAACATCAAGCACAAGAAGGGAAATTTGAATAAGGTAGAAGATGCATTGAGTAGGAGGCTACTAACAATCAAAGAGGTTCAATTCCAAAGCATAGGGATAGATAGCTTCAAGGACCTCTACAAAGATGATGAAGATTTCTCAAAGTCTTACAAGGTATGCTCTGATTTTAAGAACCATTTCCATAGTCATTTTGTTGACTATACCTTGAAAAGTGGGTTTTTATTCAAGGGGAATCAATAGTGTGTTCCTAAAGGCTCAATGAGAGAGAATCTCATTCAAGAAAAGTATAATGGTAGTCTTAGTGGCCATTTTGGAATTAATAAAACAATAAAGTTGATAAAAAGGTTTTACTATTGGCCTAAGTTACCTAGGGATTTCAGGAGATATGTGGAGTAATGTGTGATATGTATGGAAGCTAAAGGAGGATCCAAAAATTTAGGACTTTATCAGCTCCTACCCATTCCCAATAGGCCATGGGAATGCATTAGCAAGGACTTCATAGTGGGGCTTAACAAGAAAAGGATAAGTATAGATAGTATCTATGTGGTGGTGGACTGGTTTAGTAAGATGAATCACTTCATTCCATGCAAGACAATACATGATGCTAGTCACCTTGCTCAACTCTTCTTCAAGGAAGTGGTCATAATTCATGGACTTCCCCTTAGAATATTCTCTGATAAAGATGTAAAGTTTATGGGTTATTTTTGGAAGGGCCCTATGGAATAGGTTGGGAACTAACATATCATTTGGCTCAGCTTATCATCCTCAAATGGATGGCCAAACTGAAGTAATCAATAGGGTACTAGGGAAATTGCTATGGTTCCTAACTAAGGAGTATAGACATGCTTGGGATTTAGTCCTCCCTCAAGAATAATATGCCTATAATGATAGTGTGAATAGAACCACATGAAAGAGTCCTTTTAAGGTGGTTTATGGAATGCATCCAAGAGGTGTAAATGAGCTCAGGGACCTAGGAGGTTCAAATCATAGGAGTGCATATGCTGAGGAATTCTCCCAAACCATGAAGGAGTTCCAAGAACAAGTCAAGAGAACCTTGACAGAGGAAACTAAAAATTTGAAGTAAAAGGTAGATGAGAGAAGAAAGGATGTTC
>BSBK01008779.1:0-10000 GCA_027943335.1 Chamaecyparis obtusa | reverse complement strand
CTTGAGCCAACTATGATGTAATAAAATGTAAAATAAAATAATTCTAAGTTTGGTCGGCCTTATTGGCTAAAATTCTGGAACCTTCCCAGCGGTGGATAATTGCCTATATAAGGAAGGCTGTATTATTGTCTTAGGCAGTTCAGAATAGTTCTGGGTAGTAGATCTGGGTAATAGTTCGAGGCTTTGTCCTACAGAATATTGTAAGGGAATGCCCATGTGGCTTTGCATATTGTAATTCTGAAAGTTTGTAATTCCACATTTGTGGAGATAATAAGAAGCCAATTTTCTGTTCTTGCATATTGTTGTTGTTTCTCTATTTCTGTTATGTGTTTGTGGTATTAAGGGGAGCACCCTTCATCAAGTGGTATCAGAGCAGGAGTTCTTGAGTGTGTAAATAGATCACCGACTGTGAGGCAGTTTGCACCAAGACCGTGGCTAGGGTTTCAGTGCGCATCGCGAAAATGCCTCCACGACGAGAACGTGGCGGAAGAGTTGGTGTTGTGACACCTGAGGTTAGAGAGCTGCAGAGGACAAGTGCGAGCATTGCAAGAAGAGATTCACAGAGGAATGAATCTCAATGTCAGAGATGAAAGCGGAGGATGAAGCCGAAGAAGAATATCAAGAAGGAGAAGCCGAAATTGTGAACCAGGAGGAAGAAAGACTTTTTCGGGTGATTTCCAAGATTGGGAAAAGACCTAAGATTGAGGTTCCTACATTTTCTGGAAATCTTAACCCAGAGGAATTGATTGACTAGATCAATGAATGTGAGAAATATTTTGAGTACGAAGATGTTGACGATCCTGATAGGGTCAAAGTTGCGAAGGCCAGATTGAAAGGTCATGCGAAGATCTGGGTGGCGAGAAATTCAGTTGGAGCGAAATAGAAGAGGGAAAGATAAAATCACAAGATGGGATCGGATGGTGGATAAATTGAAGCGACAGTTCATTCCTGTTGATTATGAGCTTGACCTACTGAAGAAAATACAGAGTTTGAAGCAAGCAGGAAGATCCGTTCAGGAGTATACAGAGGAGTTCTATCGACCTTCTCATCAGAATAGGCCATGTAGAAGCTGATAAGGAGAAAGTTGCCCGGATACCTTAATGGGTTAAGGCCAAGCATTCAGGAGGAGCTGAATCTGGTTCGAATGAACAGTATTGAAGAGGCATACCAGTTTTCCCTAAAAGTAGAGGAAAAGCTGAACAAGAAGTTTGAGAGTAGACAAAACGGAAGAGGTCGCGGTGGACGATCTAGTGGACGGTCATACGGTGGCCGAAATGAAGATCCAAAAAGAAGGATGAGGCTAGTAGTAGTCAGAATCAGCGAGGAAATAATTCCAATTGCTTCCAGGATCAGAATAATAGAGATCAGAGAGGAAGAGGAAGAGGACAAGGATCTGGAAGAGGTGGCTTCCGTGGAACATGTTTTCACTGTGGAGAAGAAGGTCATAGGGCATTTGAATGTCCTCAGTGCCAAGGCAGAACAGACAGGAGAAATGAAGGCCAGGCCAGAGTTGCACATGTAGATGAAGATGCCAGATCATCAAATTCTGAAGATGCTGAAAGAGGAGAAACGATGATTAACAGAAGAGTCCTGTTGAGTGGTGAGAATGAACCTGAGAAAAAAAGGAGCCTGTTTCACACCAGGTACAAGTGTGTGAAGGTAAATGTTTGTGATGTGATTATTGATAGTGGAAGCACTGACAATTTGGTGTCAGAAGAGATGGTGACAAAGTTGAAGCTCAAGAGACAGAAACACCCACATCCATATCGGATTGCTTGGGTACAGGATGACCACAAGGTCATGGTCAATGACCAATGCCTAGTGAAGTTCAAGATTGGCGGATACCAAGATGAGGTATTGTGTGATATCATATCTATGGATGCATGTCATATGTTGTTGGGTAGACCATGGTTAGTTTGACAGATGTGCTGTACATGATGGTCGTGCAAATACCTATTCCCTGACAAAGGATGGAGTGCGACATAAGCTAAAACCATTGAAGGAGACTGAAGAAAAGGTATGTGGTACTGCAAGGATAACTTTTGTTGATGGAAGAAATTTCCTAGATGGTATGAGGCATGAGCATGTATGTTTTGCTTTAATTCCAAAAGCTGGTAAAGAGGAAGTAGAAGATGTTCCTGTAGAAGTTGCAGATTTGTTGAATGAGTTTCAGGATATTGTATCCGATAACGTGCCTGATAGATTACCACCAGTCAGGAAGATCAGCCATCAGATGGACTTGATCCCAGGAGCGAGTTTGCCGAACAAGGCAGCACACAGAATGACACCTGCAAAAAGTGAGGAGTTGAATAGACAAGTACATGAGTTGTTACAGAAAGGATTGATCCGTGAGAGTCTGAGTCCCTGTGCTGTACCAGCGGTATTAGCACCAAAGAAGAATGGAGAATGGAGGATGTGTACAGATTCCAGAGCAATAAACAAGATCACAATCAAGTAATAGATTTTCCATTGCCACGAATGGATGATATTATGGACTGTTTGAGTGGAGCTGTGTATTTCTCAAAGATAGATCTGAAGAGTGGATATCACCAAATTCAGATCAGAAAAGGAGATGAATGGAAGACTGCCTTCAAGACAAAGGAAGGACTGTATGAGTGGTTAGTCATGCCTTTTGGGCTAACCAATGCACCGAGCACTTTCATGCGGTTCATGAATGAGGTTTTGAAAGAATTTCTGGGTAAGTTTGTCATTGTTTACCTAGATGATATTTTGATCTTTAGTAAGACATTGGATGAGCATATGATGCATATTCATATGGTATTTGAGAAGTTGAGAGAAGAGAAATTGTTGATTAATTTGAAGAAGTGCAGTTTTGTGAAGAAAGAGTTAGTGTATTTGAGATTTGTAGTTTCAGCAGAAGGTCTGAAAATGGACCCAGAGAAGGTACAGGCTATTCTTGAATGGCCTACTCCAAGGAATGCTACTGAGGTAAGATCTTTTCATGGTCTAGCTAGCTTTTACAGAAAGTTTATCAAAAAATTTAGCAGTATTTGTGGACCCTTGACTGAAACAATGAGAGGGGATAGAAAAGAGTTTAAGTGGACTAATGGGGCAGAAAAGAGTTTTCAATTGTTGAAACAAAAAGTTACAGAACAACCTATTTTAGCACTTCCAGATTTTAATAAGGTGTTTCAAGTAGATTGTGATGCTAGTGGTACTGCAATAGGAGCTGTTATGAGCCAAGAAGGTAAACCTGTTGCTTATTTCAGTGAGAGAGTTAAATGATGCCAAGAGGAAATATTCTGTTTATGATCAAGAATTTTATGCTATAGTTCAGGCATTAAAGAAGTGGAGACATTATCTGCTTTCCTAAGGAGGTTTGTTTTGTATACCGATCATCAAGCTTTTGCAATATTTGAATAGTCAAGGAAAATTGAATCAAAGACATTTGAAATGGGTTGAGTTTTTGCAGAGTTATACATTTATTTTGAAACACAAAAGTGGAAAGTCTAATAGGGTTGCAGATGCTCTTAGCAGAAGGCAACTATTGCTGACAAAGATGCAGATTGAGGTGGTTGGGTTCAAGGAACTCAAGAATTTGTATCCAGAGGATCCTGATTTTGGTGAAGCTTGGAAAGCTTGTACAAAACCTGTTACTCTAGACAGGATGAAATGGTTGGATTTCATCATCCAGGATGATATGCTATTCAGAGGGAGTCAGTTGTGCATTCCACGAAGTTCTATGAGGGAGAATCTCATCAGGGAGAAGCATAGCGGAGGATTGGCTGGACATTTTGGTCATGATAAAACCCTTGGTTTGGTTAGTGAGAATTATTATTGGCCACAGTTGCAGCAAGATGTGAAGAAGTTTGTACAGAGTTGTAGAGTATGTCAGATGGCAAAAGGAGTGAAGCAGAATACAGGGTTGTATCAGCCATTACCTATACCAGAGAAGCCTTGGGAGGATATCAGTATGGACTTTGTTCTTGGTTTACCGAGGGACACAGTGGGGACATGATTCAATTTTTGTGGTAGTTGACAGATTTTTGAAGATGGCACATTTCATTCCCTGCAAGAAGACTAATGATGCTGTTCATGTAGCAGAATTGTTTTTCAGAGAAGTAGTGAGACTTCATGGTCTGCCAAAGACCATAGTTTCAGATCGGGACACTAAGTTTGTTGGATATTTCTAGTGAACATTGTGAAGAAGTTGAAGACAGATTTGAAGTTCAGTTCATCCCATCATCCACAGACTGATGGACAGACAGAGGTGGTGAATAGAAGTTTGGGGAAATTTGCTGAGATGTTTGGTTGGAGATAAGCCAACAGGATGGGATTTGATTTTACCACAGGCAGAATTTGCATACAATAATTCTATCAATAGGAGCACTGGTAAATCACCATTTCAGATTGTATATGGAAGTAGTCCAAGAAATGCATCTGAATTGAGAGAGATAGATAAAGGAGAAATAAGTAGTGCTGAAGCTGAGGATTTTACAGAACACTTGAAGAACATCCATGAGGAGGTGAGGAAGCATATTACCAAGATGAATGCACAGTATAAGGCTAAGGCAGATGAGAAAAGGAGGTATAAGGAATTTCAGGTTGGTGATGAAGTCATGGTTCATTTGCGGAAGGAGCGGTTTCCAGTTGGTACATATAACAAGCTGAAAATGAAGAAGTTTGGGCCATGTAAGATACTGAAGAAGCATGATTCAGGAGATGCATATGAGGTAGAATTGCCTAGTGAGCTGAATATTTCACCAGTGTTTAACATTTCAGATTTGACAGAGTATCATGAAGGAGGTGTTGAAGATGAGGTTGTAGCAGCACAGTGGAGTATTCCAGCAACCAGTTCAGATATCAAGGAGATTGAAGACATACTGGATAGTCATGTTGGAAGAAGCACAAGGAATAGGACATATGAAGAGTATTTGGTCAAATGGAAAGGACGACCTATTGAAGATTCATCATGGCTAACAAAGGAGGAGGTTAACCGTCTTGGTTTTCCTCTGCACACCTGAGTCGTGACAGGGTCACTTCTCAAATTACCCCAGGTGTCTGATGCAGGAGCATCCTGGGTGTAAGAGCAATCTTGCATCACCCAAAAATATTTCTATTTTTTTTGAATTCAATAAGGGCTATCTTGTGCAGAGCTGCTATTTGTGGAAAGTTACTATTTTTGGTAATTTTCGTATGTGCTTAGAATGATCTGATTTCTTTCTTGGAGGTTCATTTTGGTCATATAAGTCTGCCAGTAAAGTTTCATTGCTAGATCAAGTGTATATTGGAAGATATTGAAGATTTTCAGTATTGGCAGCAGGGTATAGAAACTTTGAACTCAGTTTTGAAGGCTTTAGAGGCCCCGGATGAGGTCGAAAATTTGGGGTGACGGGCGCTTGCGCCGGTCAAGCTTGTAGAGCGCTTCGTGGCATTTCTGAAATGGGGTTATAATAGCCGATCGGGTCAACTGGTGATGACTTATGGTCTTCGGAAGTTGGGTCACCCGAAATGGCAGAAAATAATTTTCTTCAAAATTTATGTTCGGGTTTCAAAGGTTATCTTGAGCCGACTATGATGTAATAAAATGTAAAATAAAATAATTCTAAGTTTGGTCGGCCCTTATTGGCTAAAATTCTGGAACCTTCCTAGGCGATGGATAATTGCCTATATAAGGAAGGCTATATTATTGTCTTAGGCAGTTCAGAATAGTTCTGGGTAGTAGATCTGGGTAATAGTTTGAGGCTTTGTCCTACAGAATATTGTAAGGGAATGCCCATGTGGCTTTGCATATTGTAATTCTGAAAGTTTGTAATTCCACATTTGTGGAGATAATAAGAAGCCAATTTTCTGTTCTTGCATATTGTTGTTGTTTCTCTATTTCTGTTATGTGTTTGTGGTATTAAGGGGAGCACCCTTCATCACATACATACACACACCACACACACACACACACACACACACATATATATATATATATGGAAACATATATATACATATATATACATATATATATATGTATATATATGTATATATATAATAAATCATTTCTCAGAATAATCATATAGTTAGTATTATTTATCTGACTAGTGCTACAAACATCAACATAAGTAAATATTGTTGTCGATGCCTTCTCATAAAAATATGAAAATTAATGCATTTTAGTTAATATTTGATTTCTAAATACCTGTGATGAAAGATCTATTTAAGAATACACACTCAATCAAGAAAACTAGGCCATCAAATATATTAGTTAGAACAAGAACCCAACCTTTATAAAGAACAAGTGTTGAGATTTTATTACTACATTTTTATTTCCAACTCCCACATGAACGCTTCATTTCTCACAAAACATTATTCTTTCCCTACTATAGGTCACTTATTTTATGTGAAAAGATGAAAATGTCTTGAGATTTCTTTGGGAATGATACCATAGTTAAATTTGATATGTATTAGTCCAAAAAATTTAGTAAGCTATGAAATTATTATGGTAATTATTTAAGTCAAAATACACCTACGTTTGATGGTTTTGAATGTTGTTCCAGTAATTTGCAGATCTAGCTTTGGGCTATGTGAAGCATGTTCATGATACCTCTCTCTCCTAGAGTGGATCATGCTTCATGATCTAGGTCTGGTTATACATGTAATTTTTTATCGTATTTAATTGATTTCATGGTATATGTGACCTATACATTTAATATTTATCTATTATCTAGTTGGATCCATTCTATGTTTTTATCTGGATTCTTTTGGCATGGGACCTTATTGTATTTTTTTGTTGCCTTGGATGAATTCTAACTTAAATTGTAATACCCTTTTGGAATGGATGAACTTGTTGTAATCTACAATGCTCTATCTTGTATATAAGTGTACTTTGTGCTCACAGGGGGCTTAACGTAGTGAACCTGAATAATAGAATGTGGCATTCATGGAATACTAAATATTACCATTATTTTTAAAAATTATTGCATCAAACTCCTTTTTTATCACCACCTTCCAATAAACACCCAATAACCCCCACACCTATTTTCCTATATATAGACCCCTACCCTCACTACCCCTGGAAAAACCCCATTCGCCCCTGTTTAGGCAATATATTTACCCCCTTTTTTGCCCATTTTAACCCCCAATAGGAATGCAGAGATAGTGTATCTCCCTTTTAGTGAAGACCCTATGTTTGTGCTTTGGAACAATATAAGAGTTTGAGACAAGTAGATTGAAGGAAAACCAATGTAGATCTACAATCAAAAGGGGAAAATTTTAGTAATAATGAAAGAGAAGATTAGGTAGTAGCAGTGTGTTGTTGAAGTTGATAGTATTGTACAAATTAGATGCATTTTTAAGAGGCTCTCTCTTTATCTATGGTAAATAGTTGTATGTACCTTTTACCCAAGACAATAATTCTAGGCTACACAATTTTGTTTTTGTATCTTTCTACTTTGATAGTGAGCCTCTAGTTGCAAGTTCAGAGTAATGAGAACCTTCCATCTTTTTTAATAATACTATATGCATCAATGATTAATATTTGTGGGAAATTTCTCACCATGGTTTTCTCCTAGCTTGGGTTTCCTATCTTTTGCTAGTTCTATTTATTAATTTATTATTGTTTTATGTGGTGAATATTGAATTTTGTGATTGTATTTTATTTTATGTTGGGTCACCCCCACTCATCTGTAGTTTGGTCAACAATCAGTATTAAAGCATGGTTTCCTATTAAAGAAGATTTACTACTTGAGGTAGATCCAAAATGTCTTAGAGATTGTACACTTTTAGGATCTAGTATTTGATGACACTAATTTTCCCTATTGGAATGAAAATATGGAAGCATATATTTAGAAACATTGTAGCATCGTATAACTTGACCTTTGTATATGATGGAGTTCTAAAGAAAAAATAACAACTAATTTGATTAATAATGTGTTTACTATCAAAATACAATATAATTTTAAAGATGCTTTCATGAATAAAATTAATTATCATGATAAAGTCATAGAATTAACCATTGCTGAAGAAATTTTGATACTTTATTGTTGCATAACTTTAAAAAGCCTATTAAAAAAATAAAGAAAACCACCACTATTGGGTTGAGGGAAAACTAGAATTTTTCAAACAAATTCTTAAAATGAATATTTGTGTACACTGGATTAGTACTATGTCACCATTTACATCATCTTTAAAAAATTTAATTGAGACATTTTGAATAATAGCATTTATTTATTAACCATTAACACGATATTTCTAGAGGGAAACATGTTGAATATTAAGGTCATCTAAATTGTAGTGGAAATTGAAGGGTTGTGATTTATTTAAGGGAAAAAAAAAGAGATGGAAAGAGGGTCATGAAATAAGTGTAGGTATGGATCCCAAATCATGTCAAAAGTAAAGTCTTCTGCAAGGGAATTTCATGGCAGAGAAATGCAACCATTTGGCCATACTAGCAGCAAAGTGATGCTTTGGTACTATGAGTCTTCCTTTGCCAAAGTGTAGAAAGTGTTAGGGGTTTTTTAAAAGAAAATGATATCCTCCTTGGGTAGAGTACAAGATAAAGATGAAGAACAAAAACCTGTGAGTTGATGCATAATGACCGTGAATTCTTTGGCCTGCATGTGTATTATTTATGGACATCAAGGATACATTATCAAAGGCTTTATTAAATTGTGAGAGTCTTCAGAAAACTTGAGAGGGGTTTAAAAATTGTGATTCCCATTTTTCTCCTAATATTTCTCTTTCTCAAATGTTCATGTGGGTAATCAGAGAATTAATTGAACCTATAAGCTTCTTTGTACTCTAAGGAGTAGATCTATAAAATTAATCTTTTGTTTTCTCTTAACAAGCTTTCTACTGGCATAGGTGATTTATAAGCCATTGAGAAAAGGGTTTGATGTTAGAAGTGGTCTCAATATTAACTATGCACAACCACTTATTAATGTTCTTGTATGGGAAGTGTTCCTACTTCAATAGTATATTGCACTATCAAAGTAGGTTTTGTGTATCCATGCTTTATTTAATTAATTAAGAACACCTTGAATGCTTCAAAATAAGTCTAGAACTTAGACACTTGAATGTTTTCCTTGATTTCTTGATCTTGAATGCTTTCTCTTAATGATAATAAATGATTGATATTCTTGATTGTGGTTTCTTATAATGATTACCAAAATATGGGGAAATAGGGTGTTTATGTACCTCTCACAATATATCAAGGATTTGAAGCATAATAAAGTTGACTATAGATCAAAATATCCCACTAAACCTCTAAGATGGGACCTCAGATCCAATCTAGGCCTGATCCTCAAAGAGAAAAATGAACTAGGAATTATCTTCCTAAGAACAAAATTCCATAGGAATTATGTTCATATCAATTATCTTCCTAGGAATAAAACTCCATAGTAATTATGTTCCTAGGAACATAATTCCCTAGGTTTTATGTTCTATCGAATCAGAGTTTAGATTGGGGACAATAGGTTTTCAAAAATTAGGGAATGTTTGTGTAATGCCCAAAGAGTTAGAAAACCACAACTATAATTTTTTTTCTAAAACCAACCGATAGCTTCTACCGCACACAAACACAACTATGCTCACACAAAACTATGCAAAGAGATATGATTAAATGAAAATGTCTAAGTGTACAACAACACCATAAGGGTCAAACCCAAGAAGGTTGACCAAGTTTGTCCAAAAGTCAAACTTCACAAATTAGCTTCCAAAATATCCTATAGGGTTCTTTAAGCTGCATGCTTGAACTGGTACGTAAATTGAGATAGTTGACTAAAGTCAACCATGCTCTAAAAAATATGTAACTAAGTTTTAAAGGTACAAAAAATAACACTAAATACTAGCTCATGAAAACTAAGGCAATAGTCCTAGCTTTGACCAAGGGTTGACAAAAAGTCAACTATGTGCAAAAATTGTCAACAAGTCCACTAGGATCAAATTGACTCTAGACTCGATGATAAAAAGTCGTAATGACCTCCTGTTGACTATAACATTCATCTAACTTAACCATTAAGTCGATTTGAACATTTTGGTTTAATATAATTAA
>BSBK01008778.1:0-88062 GCA_027943335.1 Chamaecyparis obtusa | reverse complement strand
TAATTCATGCACTCCACAGATAGAGAGTTGTGAATCGATATTCAAGAGTTCATTATTGGGTATTCTTGAATGCAAGGATTCACACAAGTGTGACCATTTTCTATCACACAACAACAACTTGATCACCAACTGCATTTCTTTTCTTATTTATCTTGACATAGTTGTTAGGTTTTTGAAACTTGGTGGGATTGGGAGAAGCGTCACTCTTATCAACTAGAACAAGAGCCATTGGATTGTTTCTCTCAAACTGACTCACTTGTAATTGATAATAATGAAGCACTGAACAAAGTTATTGAAAAGAGGTAAATTTAGTAAGCATAATATTATCTCTAATATCATTTTTGTAAATTTGAAATAAACATATGTTGAATATCAATATAAGGAACAAGATAAGAAATTTGAGCATACAAATGCTTAAATCTACCAATAAATTCAGTCAAATTTTCTTTAGTATTTTGTTTAAAATGCATCAAATCAATTAAGGACACTTGCAGACCAATGTTATTTTGGAACTATTGGATAAAGGCATTAGCAAGTTTTGGAAAAGAATCAATAGAATAAGGAAGAAAGGAACAATACCATTGCAAGGCCTTATCACGAAAAGTTCTAGCAAATAACTTGGCTAAAATCCTATGGTCGTGAGCATAGTCACTACAAAGGATTTGAAATTTTTTAACATGACTGACAGGGTCTCCCTTACCATTGTAATTCTCAAGATGAGGCATATCATCTTGCTAAGGAATAGAGCATGAATAATGTCTAGGGATAAAGGGCTACCCATGTCACATGTAGGAATACTAAACTTGGATTGAGTTAAGGATGCAAGTTGTTGTTGTAAAGAGGACACAGTTTGAGGGAGACTAATGATTGTGGAATCATTAGAAGAAATAGGAGGCATAGAAACATTAGAAACACTAGGGAAAGTGTAGGAAGCAGTGGGAATGGAAGAAACACCTAGTGGAACACTTGGAACCATAGTTAGAAGAGTGTTGGAATAGGTAAAAGGAACATGATGGTAAGAAGGTTGTGAGGTAGGTAGACACACTAGTGGAACACTCATAGGAAGAGATGGAAGAGATGTAGTTACTAAAGGAGGGCTATAAGTAGGAATGATAGGTAAAGGAATGGAATAAGGTTCCACGCTAGTGAGAGGAGGAGTGAATCATAGATCTTGATCTTCTTGAGCTAAAGGTTTCATATTTAAATGCACAAGATGAGTGATACCATGCAACAGATTAACACCTTGATCACTATCCCAAAGAACTTTCTTAAGAGCCTCTATAGCTTGAATAGAATCTTGATTATGGTTTTCTTGAATGAGCCAATTTCATATTTTATCAAGTTCAGTTGAATGTTTTTGGACTTGTTTAGGAGAAACTCTTAAAGCATCATCCTCGCCATGAGATGAGTGAGAAGATTTATGCTCCATAGTAGGATTGGAATCATGGGTGATCAAATTATCAACCGAGATCCTAAGGAAAGGATAGGAAGACTCAGGATCAAAGGAACCCATAAGTCTATGACTTCATCTAACTGGGATATTATAAGTAGGACTAGAGGTAGTAAATCTCATACACCAATACAATGCAAATGAACTAAATTAGGAAAACACGAGGCATGAAAAAATAAATATTTTTGTATTTTTGCTTTATATGATTTTTTTGTTTTATTTTTGAAATGTAAATGCAAACACATAAAAGAAGGCTAATCTAATATACATGCAAGATCTAACATGAAATGTAAATCTAACACCACAAAAGAAAGAGTTGTCATAAGCAGGTTCACCAAAATGTAAATAATATCCATTACATATATAGAAGAATTGGGGAAGGTAAGATTCTCTTCTGAACCCCAAATTCCCAAAGGAAAGATCCAAATTGATTAACCACAAGAAAATGGTCAATGCATAAATGAATCAATCGATTAGTAATAAGAAGAAAGAGGAAAACCTTACATTCTATTTTGGAAGAGATTATTAAAATATTAATTAAAATGAATTGAAGACAAATACTAACCTCAAAGTATAGCAGATCTAGAAATTGCTATTTTCTTGTGTCTGTACTGAGTTTTGGAAATTCTACAACCTGTCCTAGCCTGGAAACATAGAGACAGAGAAAACCCAAAAATCTTTTTGTTTTCTAAACCAGGTTGACCTTGACCCAAATACGAGCATGCAATCATACTTATTTATGTCAACCTTGACCTCCACTGCTCCGACATAAATTCTATTCATGGATCTTGAAAGTTTTTTGAAAACGGTATCTGAATTTGTTTTGTAATTCGTTGTTTCGCACCTGCACTACAAGAAAAATAGTTTTGTTGTTTGGATGAGGGGTTTTCCTTAGTCAAACCCCAGTTTTGGAATTAACCTTGAAATAGAATTGAAATTGCAGTAATAAATAAAGTAAATAGAACAATTCACCTTTCTTATGTTGAAACCCTTATGGAGGATTCAAAACCTTGAATCCACAAGTATGGATGCTCCAAATGGATGTACAATTGTATGATGTAGGATGTCTCAAATCAATTTCCTTTAGATCATCAACATCAATCTCGAATTGATCTTGGAATAGGAAAAGCTTAGATGGATATGGATGGAGAAATCTTCAACAAGAGGGCTCCATAGAGCTTCAATCCCTCAATGGATACCAATGGATCTTCTTGATGAATTGAATCTTGAATGCTTGACTGCTTGAATGCTCATTTTGATAAAGTATGCATAGATGATCCTGCCTTTCTTTTCCTTCTCATTTCCTTCTTTTTTCCTCCCTAAAATGAGACGAGAAGGCTTCCTTATATACTAGTCTAGGACAACAACTTATAGAGAGGCTGACATGTGAGAATTAAATTCACATTAGGCTCATACCCTAAGAAGTGAACCTATATTAAATGTCTTTTAAGAGTCACCATTTTGAAGCTCGAAGAAATCAACACGGAAGCGGGAAAGAACTATTTCCAAAGTTTGACATCCGAAAATCTTTGGAATTTGAACTTTAGACCCTAGGTCAGGGTCGAGGTTGACCCTGACCCAGAAGGTCAAGAACTTCAAAATCTCATAGAAAGATACCATAAATAGGTAGGAAAGAAGTGGAAAATAGGGCAAGAGAGAAGAAAAAATATATCCAAGTCAAAAGACCCATTCAAGGTGTTTGCCATGACCCCAAACCACTTACTCAGAGGGCTAAACCAGTCCTAAATGGAAGTGCTTCTATTTTCTGATGATACAACTTTATAAGAGGTATATGATTTAATAATAAATAATCTAATACTATATTAGATTATTAACTATTTCAAAATAATAGTTTTATAGATGAAAAAATACTTTTTAGACACACAGACAAGATACAAAGGTGTGTTTCTACTTCTATTAAAAATATTATACATATTGTTTGTATGCTTTATGGAAGATATAGAATTTAATAATAAATATTCTACTAATTTATTAGATTAATAATCATTTATAAATGATAATTCTGAGAGCTGTACAAACACCTTTATAGACAGTGGGAGTACAAAGGTATGTTTTGTGTCTTTACTATTCCAAAATAGTATTTCTACATATACCTCTGGGGCGACATTCCATCACATGATAATGGAGATTTTCACACACAACAGATATGGCCGGATATGATTGAATATATACATGGAAGGTTAATTTATCTAAGCTATAATTTATTTGTTGGGTTGATAGTTTTCTAATTATAATGCTGACGTTAAAATCGGAGGAAGACCTTTCTCCATCTCCTATCCAACAACTCAAACTAAAATAATTCCATTGTATACTTTTTTCTTCATTTTGGACGTGAGGAGCATATTACCCTGCTCTAGATGTTTTAAATATTATTGTCACTTCAATGTGTTGTATTTTCTTCACCATTGCTCTATTGTTAACTATTTTCTTAATCCAATATCTAAAACGTGTTGTACTTGGTAAAATATTAGTGATTGACATTGTTAATTGTTGAAGAAGAAAAATTAGATTGTGTAGGAGTAATTATAGATAATGTTGTTCCACATGTTAGTGAAATCCATTTGATAAATTATATTTATTCTACAAAAGGCATAAAGTCGTTACCAAATGGCTCACTGTGCAACTTTGAATTTCCATTGGTGAAGCGAAGAATAAGGAAACATACTAGACCCAAGTGTTGCCCAAAATTCCCTGTCTTTCATTTTTTGGCCACGGTTCCTATTTTCGAAAAAAAATGCTCAAGTGTCAAAACTCTCTGTGTTTTCTACCTTTTAATATCAAGAGTTCAGTGTGTTTTCTGCTCAAGTGTCAAAAACCTAGTGTGTTTTTGACCTCCTCTCTGCAGGCTCATAATGTTTCTACCTTTTGGTCCAAAAGTCTGATGTGTTTTTGACCTCTCAGCTCTGAAAATTTGGTGTGTTTTCAACCTTTGCTCAAAAACCCTCTGTGTTTTCGACACCGCTTCTATGTTTTTGACCCCTTTACACTTTACACTTCTCTGGCATCTGCATTTTTCCCTAAGTGCGCAACTCCGACGGGCGGGTCCCAGTGCCTAAAGTTATGCCAGTGCAGAGAAAGATCCGATGGTTGTCACATGATCGCATGGGATCTTCCGATCCCATGAGATCATATGACAACCATTGATGCAATGTCAACAAGGGATCTTCGGTGGTCAGTTTTTGATGGTCAACTCCAAGCGGTAACGGTCATCAGTTAGCATTACGCAGTCGGTCGCATAATCACATGGGCCTTCCTAGCCGCATGTGATCATGCGACAAGTAGTAAGTGGTCAAAGCAAGCAGCGTGGTGGTGGTTGGTTAGCATCAAGTGGTTTGTTGCATGATCGCATGGGCTCTCCCAAGCCCATGCAAACATGTGACAAACCATTAGCAGTTTCGGTAGCAATGGTTCGCGGTTGCACAGTTGGAAGTGGGGCCCAAGGTTTCCAAAAAGGCAAAGTGACAGTCAGCATTGATCTAACAGCGGTCATGTATGTGTAGGGTATATTCTTCGGCCATGCGATCTTACGCCTGCCGTTAGATGGGAATCTTGAGGTTGCAGTGGGTCCAATGGCAGGGGTTGCCAAGGTGTTGCTGGTGTGGCGATCGGGATGAATGGGGGAGTGACGCGTGGTGGTTCTGGCTCAAGTTTGGCAAGTTTTGCGTGATTGCACAGTTGGAGGTGGGCCCGGTTCTATGCTCAGCCAAGTAATCTCACAATGAAAAGGAGAATATTCTTCCTATCTGGCGATTGCGAGATTTCCTTTAGTCGGGTAATCTCCTAATGGTGGGGAATATGCCAAAGCTTTTTCATGACTCGATGACTACCGTCGGATGAGACAAAGATCGACGGTCTTCATCTGGTCACTAGATGTGGCCGGGGTTAGTTAAATTATCAAGTGGTTCGGTGACTGGAGGAAAAGATGACCCGAGGTGAAACCAGGGTTAAGGTCGCAGTGCAGTCTTGAGCTCGAACATTTGTGGAAAGTGGGAGTGACAGTTTTCAAAGCTTGTCGCATGATCGCATGAGGCCGAAAGGCCTTCATGCGATCATGCGGTTGCTAACTTTTCAAGGCTGTGTGGTCAGCTCCTATTGGGCCACGTGGCAGGCTTGATAAGTAGCAGGTTTCATGCGACCAGTGGTGTCATTTCAGTGGTGGCAGTCACAGATTTCAAAGGAAACTTATCACATGATCGCATGAACATCTTTTGGCCTCATGCAATCATGTGACCATTGCTATGGCAAGCGGCTGGTTTCAAAGAAGGTTGTCGCATGATCGCATGGGGCTCTTTTAGCTCATGCGATCATGCGACCAATGATGTCTTTAAGCTATGCAACCTTTTTTCATGGGTTTTCCTTCCAAGGTGAGCATTTTCAAAGTGCGGGTAGCCAAGAATTGATGATATTTTCAAGGCGGTTGTAGTTGGATAGATGTGTGCAGAGATCTTTTAGGCTGCCATTTTTGAGTCCTTTTAAATATCTAATCAGATTTTTGAGCATTCATGGCTAAGTAGGTTGTAGGGAGGTAGATGGATCAAGATGAATTTTTGTCTGCAGGCAGGATCAATGCAGAGATGGGCACGCAAGGGCTAAATATCTGATCAGCTATGATTTTTTGCAGAGTTTAATTTTGATCAGAAGTGACTTATTTTAGGGCCAGATTATTATAATGCATATTTATGTAGCCCTAAAAAGATTTTTGATTCCTGCCTGTGTGTAGTAGAGGTGTATATATTGTTTTTTGGAGCCTTTAGTGCTCAGAATTCACATTTTGTAGAAAGAGAAAGTCTTTCCTTGGAGAACTATCTGTAGCATTTCTACTCTCTAGTTTTTCATATCTTGTAAATTCCCATTGATAATATAAGAATTGTAGAGGTATTTTTTGTGACATTCTTTCATGTCCTTGTGTCTTCCCTTCTTGCATTATCTCTTATTGGATTGAGGTTTATGGATGCATGTTTTCAATAATGTCTTAGTTCCCCTGATTTCTCTTACTTTCTATAACTGTGTGTGTTATTGTGTTGATCCAATTTAGATGATTTGTGGGTATATTTTAGCCCCTGGCAGTCTTGTCTCAATCCTACACCAAGTTATAGGAGGGAATGTTTGTTTGCAGGTCATGGATTGATGTCTAATCCTGAGAGCCTTGTTGTTGTGAAAGAATCTTTCTCTTTCGTTGAACATCCTCTTTTGTTTGCAGACCCTTCCATGAAACACTTATGCAGGCCTATTCAGTAAGTTGTGATCTCCCAGAACTAAGCCTCTCACTGGTTTCATTCCTCTATACTAAGATCAAAACCCTAGTTTTGGTGCATCGCCTAGTAGGATAGATTTGCTTCCTGTCATTTCCATTTCATGCATTCCTTCTATCCCTTTTCCCCTCAAGTTTACTTTCTTATTTAAGAGAAAATCAAGGTGACTATCCAAGAGGAACCAGCCTAGAATCTAGAGGTCTCATCTCAGTTAGCAAAAGGTCCCACAACCTTGAGATGATTCCCTTGTTATACTGGATTATCAAGACTACAAGAGCTTGAGATCAGAGGCACAAATTTAGTGTATAACATTTCTGGCACGCCCGGTGGGAGAGCAAAGAAATTCATTTGTTGAAATTGTGTCATCTTTGATATACAGATTGCATAATATAGACCTTTAGAGGTTGTTTTATCAAGTATATATGGCGACTCCACTATTTTCAAAGATTCAGGCCAACCTTGTTTAAGGTTTATGAGAAAGATTCAGACTAGAAGCTCAAAACCTGCTGAATTTTTAGAGCTGCCCTTGAAAAGAAGCTACAAAGGTAGGTCAACTCAGAGAGAATCTCCTATAAGAAGAGTCCAATCTACCCCCCTTGATACTTTAGAGGGGAGACCTTTCCTCTTTCATTTTAGAAGAAGAGGGAGATCTCTAACCAGAGATCTAGAAGAGCAAGAATATCCAAGCCTAGCAAATATAGCTCACATAGTTGTTGATCTTTAGGTTTCACCTCCTACAATGGCTATAAATTTTGCCTTTGCACCTTTCAATCAGGGGAGCCCCTTATATTTTGTAGTACATCATGATGTGTCCTTGGTGGCATTAAAGAGCATACCTGATTTCACAGGGGAGGGACAAACAACAGCCTTTAAGCACATGAGAGATGTGACCACCATTTGCAGCATACACAACATTACTCAAGAGGATGTGGCCACCAAATTATTAGCAGCATCTCTGAAAGGTAAGGCTCTAGAGTGGTTTAGAACTTTAACTGTTGGTTCTATTACTTCATGGGATGAATTAGGGGATGCATTAAGCAAGCATTTTGAGGATAAATCAGATAATTTGTCTCTAGTTGAGCAATTAACAACTATAAAGAGAGACCCTCAAGAGAAAATGACAGACTATAATAGTAGATTCCTTAAAACATGGAATAGAATCCCAGTCTCTGTAAGGCCATCAGCTGACCATGCCTTCCTGTACTACTTGCAAAGTCTAAATAAACAAATTTTTGTCGTGATCCAGTCTATGGGTGGTACCACTTTACCCCAAGCCTTTGACACTGCTGTCAGGGCTGAAAATTATTTGATCCAAGTAGGCATGATAGAGAGAAGACCTCCCATGCCTATCTTCCCTAGTCTTCAGCCCATTGCACCTGCACAAGTACCCCCATTTACCCCTACTCCCACAATATCAGCACCTCAAGCTAGTACCAATGGTCAGGAACATGCTGCAACAAATTTCTCCCAAGGGTTGCAAGAGGTGATGAGTAGTCAACAGACTAATATACAAGGAATGGAAAACTTGTTGCAGACTCTAACCAAAGAGGTCACAAACTTGAAGAAAAAAAACCAAGGCATCAGGCCACCCTTCCAATCACAAGGCCAAGGTCCTAATCAGCAATACCAAAATCAAGGACAGCCTTATCAACAAAATAGACCACCATACCAAGGAGGCTATCAAGGGAAAAGACAAAATTTTAATCAAAGACCATTCCAACCATATAATCCTACACCTCTTGATTCCATAAATCCAGTCAGGGATATGGTTCCTAGTCAAAACAATATGGCCATGGATAATGAATGGTGTGTCCCTTGCAATCAGCCTCACAATCAGGCTATGTGTTCTAATGGATGGATGAACCAAGCACTAATGGTTCAAAATGCTTCACAAGCTCAAACAGAAGCTCCTTCTAGTGGGACAACTCCTCAACAAGAGACGCAAGAGAATGAAACTACTCTTTTCAATTGGGAGCAACCAGATTTCAATGGAGTCAATGATGAAGCTGCTTTTGTTGCCTACACAAGAGCAAAGAGAAGAGCCCAAGACATGGAGGAAGCAGATTCTGGTACTAAGGCCACTACATCTGTAGAGCCACTGCAGCAAGTTACCCCTTTCACATCCAAGGAGGCCCCTGTCGTCACAAGAAAAGAAAGCCAAGTTCCAAAAGAAGCTGAACCCATCATAATAAAAGCACAACAAAGAGTACACACTATGGCACCTTATAACATTGTAGACAACATGAAGAAGGTGAATGTCACCATGTGTATGTGGGACTCTTTGTCTATTCCAGGGCAACCTCAAATTTTGGAGAAGGCCATGAGAGAGGCAGCAAATCCTCAACCTACAAAAGAAACTGCAAAACTAGTGTTGGTCAACACTGATCAAGAAAAGGAGACTCCAACTAGCAACTCCAAGGCCAATACCATGCAAGGTATGAATTTAAAGCCACCTCCCTTTTACATATCTTTAATTATTGGGAAATCTTTAGTGCATAATTGTATGGTAGATAGTGGAGCTATTAGCACTGTAATGCCCAAGAAAGTGGCTGATCAATTAGGACTCAAATATGAACCCTTCCAAAAGAAGGTTACACAACTTGATGGATCCTTAGTCAGTACTATAGGTGTGGCCAAAGATACCAGTCTAATTCTCCATGCTAGTCCTAATTTTTCCATTCTCCTTGACATATATATCATAGATCTTCCTGCATTGTTTGCCATATGTCTCTCAAGAGAGTTCACAGCCAAGATAGGAGGTTATCTTTCTTCCGACTGGTCTCACATTCTCTTTCATACAAGGTATGGTACCAAAGTCACCATTAAATTAGAAGCCTTAGCAATACATCATATAGAGCCATATGTGTCCAATTCCATCAATACTAATTGCCCTATATTTGATGACAATGATTTCCTAGCCACTAGTGAAGCAAGCACCAAAATAGAAAATATCCTTGATATTCTACTAGATGAAAGAACCTCAGAGATCCAAGAGAGTCTTGTTTGGGATTTTAGTTTGGGGATTTATCTGATTCAAGAAAGTGGAGCCATAGAACTGAGCCTTCTCAAAGAATACACTGATTCGGATGATCAGGATAGTCAGGTCTGGGAACTATTTTTTGATGGAGCTAGAAGTAGACATGGTTCTGGTGGAGGTGCTATGCTAGTGTCCCCAAAGGGAGAAAGGTATTATACTCCCTTTAGATTTGGTTTTTCTTGCACCAGCAACACTGCAAAGTATGAAAGTCTGGTTAATGGACTAGAATGGGCTAGAAAAAGAGGGCTTAAAGCGTTAAAAGTATATGGTGACAGTGAACTTGTTGTCAGCCAAGTAAGAGGGATGAGTGAAACCAAAAATGATGTCATGAAAGCATACAAACATAGAGTTTGGGATGCAATTGAAGATTTCCATGCTTTCAATATCGTTGCTATCCCTAGAAAATTAAATCAAAATGTCGATAGGTTAGCTACCATTGGATCTCAGTTTGACATCCCTAATAGCATTTCAAAAGAAATAGATCAGTAACACATCAATATTATTGTTAGACCTTCAATTCCTGATAATAAAATTAATTGGCAAGTATTTGACAATGATGAACAAATTATGCAGTTCTTGTTTGAAGAAGATGTCTTTTCAAGGCACAATCAAAAGAGGTTATCACAGAACTATGGTGATCAAGTGATACAACTTAGATCCAACAAGATTCCTAAAGGTCTTGTCACCTTAGAGACTATCTTCAACAAGGATGATGAAATCAAGAAAACTAAAGCTGGTCTGGTAGTCCAATAGGAACATTGTGCTGAATTAGAGTTGGAACCAGGTAAGAGCCTACAATTTGGAAAAGTAAACACTATTTCAGAAAAGCAAGCTTACACTAAATTATTCAGAGAATTCAGTGATGTTTTTGCATGGGGATATGAAGACCTCAAGGGTTTTGACCCTACTCTTTCTCAGCACACTATTGAATTGGAGCCCAATGCTAAACCAATAAGGCAAAAGAAAAGGCCTGTTAATCCCAAGCTCGAACCACTTATGCATAAGGAAGTACTCAAACTAATAGAAAGTGGCATCATCTATCCCATCAAACATACTAGTTGGGTTTCCAACCTTGTTCCTGTCAGGAAAAAGAATGGGGAGCTGAGGTTATGTGTTGATTTCAGGGATCTGAACAGAGCCTCATTAAAAGACCGCCATCCACTACCCTCTATGGAACAAATTCTACAATGTATCTCTAGATCCGAGAGATTCTCATTGTTGGATGGCTATTCAGGATACAATCAAATCTTAGTGAAAGAAGAGGATCAATATAAGACTGCATTTACAACCAAGTGGGGGACCATGGCATATCAGAAGATGCCCTTTGGTTTGTCAAATGCAAGAGCAAAATTTCAAAAGGCAATGGATATGGCCTTTAAGGGCCTCATGTACAAATTTGTGCTGGTCTACCTGGATGACATAACTATCTACTCAAAGCATGCAGTAGACCACATCAGGCATTTGAGGTAGATTTTTGAAAGATGTAGAGAGTTTGGGATATCCCTTAATCCCAAGAAATGTGTGTTTTTGGTTCATGAAGGAAAACTATTGGGATATATAGTATCCAAAGAGGGAATTACAGTGGATCCTGAGAGAATTGCAGCCATCTTATAACTACCATTACCACATCACAAGAAAGGTCTCCAATCTTTCATAGGAAAGATTAACTTTGTTAGGAGATTCTTGCCTAACATTGCAGAGTTACTCAAACCTTTGATAGCCATGTTGAGGAAGGGTTCAGCCTTCAGTTGGACCAAAGAAGGAAAGGTTAACTTCCAAGCTATTAAAGAAGCCTTAACAGAAGCCCCTGCTCTCCTAAACCCAAATTTCAGTAAGGATTTTATCCTTTATGCTTATGGGGGTCCTGATGCCATATCTGCAATGTTGACTCAAGAAAATGCTGAAGGATTGGAGCAACCTATATTTTTCTTCAGAAAAGGTTTAGAAGAGTATGAACAAAGATACTCTTTTGTAGAAAAGCATGTTCTTGCTGTGGTAAAGAGCCTCAAAAAATTTAGACATTTGTTAACCCATAGAAAGGTGCATTTGATGGTTACTCATCCAAGTGTCAAAGAATTTTTTCTTTCTAAGGACCTAAATGAAAAAAGAGCTAGTTGGATCACTAAGGTGATGGAATATGACATAGATATTCAGATTACCAAACTGGTTAGAGGAAGAGGTCTTTGTGAGCATCCAGTAGAAGATAGAAGTTCAAAGAAATTGGAACACACAAATGCATCTATGGTGGTGCATTCTATAGGAGAGCAAGCCAAGGCAACTAGCTAGTTGCCTAATATGATCAATTATCTCAAGACAGGACAATGTCCCGCAGGCCTAGATTCAGCAAAACGAAGGTATTACAGGTTACAATCTGTTTCTTTTGTGCTGATAGAAGAAATTCTTTTCAGAAAGGATCACAATGGTGTCCTTCTAAGATGCATAGATTTAGAAAGGGTTGCAGATGTCTTATTTGAGTTTCATGACGGGGCTTCTGGTGGCCATTTCTCTCCTAGGACTATAGCTTTTAAGATCGTGAGGGCTGGATACTATTGGCCATCTATCTTCAAAGGTAGTCATGATTATGTTAGACGATGCATCAAATGTGCTATTTTTGTAGGGAAAGAAAGATTTGCAACTCTACCCCTACAGCCAGTCAAAATAGAGCAACCCTTCATGAAGTGGGGTATAGATTTCATTGGCATGATTAACCCTCCATCTAGTGCAGGACACAAGTGGATAATCACTGCAATTGATTACTTCACTAGGTGGGTAGAAGCAGTTGCTTTAAAAGAAGCTAATGAGAGTGTTGTTTTAAGTTTTTATGATGACATCATTCATAGATTTGGCATCCCAGATTCTATAGTTTCAGACAATGCATTAGCATTTACAGGCCTCAAAGTCTCAGAGTGGGCAATCAAGAAGGGAATCTATATGAATACAAGTTCCAATTACTATCCTCAGGGGAATGGTTTGGCAGAATCAACAAATAAGAATCTGATTAGAATAATCAAAAAGACCCTGCAAGACAGTCAGAGAGACTCGCATACTAAAATGAAATCTACCTTGTGGTTAGATAGAATTACTCCAAAGAAAATCATTGGTAATTCCCCATACATGTTGGTGTATGGTAGAGAGGCTAAGTTATCTATTTCAACTAAATTACCAGCTTTGGACTTTGCCACTCAGTATGCCTTGTTTGAAGAAAGTGATCCTATGCAAATCAGATATGCCCAGTTGATGGAGCTAGAATAGATCAGAGATAAATCAATGCAAGATATGGCATTCCATCAGAGCCAAACAAAGAGAAGCTTTGATAAAAGATCCAGGGTCAAAAACTTCAAAGTCAGAGATGTAGTTCTCAAATGGGATGAGTTCAGATCAAAACCTGGCAAGCACACAAAGTTTGATTCCTTTTGGGGTGGGCCATTTGTTATAACAGAGAGCAGAGGATCCAACACTTTTCAGCTTTCAACCCTTGAAGGAGCTACCCTGCCAATCTCAGCGAACGGTTTCCACTTGAAGCCTTGCTTTGAGGTTAATCCCTCTTTGTAGGTCCTTCTTATAAATCCTTGTAAATATTTTTCCTGCTTTCTTCTAGCTTTCTAGTTTAGTTTTTCCCTGGTTTCCAAGAAGTGCGCGTGCACAGGTTTGTCTTTCCGGTTCATTTTTTGTCTCTGAAGGTTTTTGTGTTCAAAGAGAATGACCCCATGCCCAATGGATATTTCAAGGCAACTGGTCCAATGTCTAGCAGGTTGACATCCTGCAAAGGTCGCCAAAATATTGCCCAAAATTCCTTGTCTTTCATTTTTTGGCCACGGTTCTTGTTTTCCAAAAAAAATGCTCAAGTGTCAAAACTCTCTATGTTTTCTACCTTTTAATATCGAGAGTTTAGTGTGTTTTCTGCTCAAGTGTCAAAAACCCAGTGTGTTTTCGACCTCCTCTCTGCAGGCTCAGAATGTTTCTACCTGTTGGTCCAAAAGTCCGGTGTGTTTTCGACCTCTCAGCTCTGAAAATTCGATGTGTTTTCAACCTTTGCTCGAAAACCCTCTGTGTTTTCGACACTACTTCTATGTTTTTGACCCCTTTACACTTTACACTTCTTTGGCATCTGCATTTTTCCCTAAGTGCGCAACTCCGACGGGCGGGTCCCAATGCCTAAAGTTGTGCCAGTGCGGAGAAAGATCTGACGGCTGTCACATGATCGCATGGGATCTCCCGATCCCATGAGATCATATGAAAACTGTTGATGCGGTGTCAGCAAGGGATCTTCAGCGGTCAGTTTTCAATGGTCAACTCCAAGCGGTAATGGTCATCAGTTAGCATCACGTAGTCGGTCGCATGATTGCATGGGCCTTCTTGGCCGCATGCGATCATGCGACAAGTAGTAAGCAGTCAAAGCAACCAGCGTGGTGGCGGTTGGTTAGCATCAAGCGGTTTGTCGCATGATCGCCTGGGCTCTCCCGAGCCCATGCGACCATGTGACAAACTATTAGCGGTTTCGGTAGCAATGGTTCATGGTTGCGCAGTTGGAAGTGGGGCCCAAGGTTTCCAAAAAGGCCATGCGATCTTACACCCGCCGTTAGATGGGAATCTTGAGGTTACAGTGGGTCCGATGGTAGGGGTTGCCGAGGTGTTGCTGGTGTGGCAGCTGACACGAATGGGGGAGTGACGCGTGGCAATTCTAGCTCAAGTTTGGCAAGTTTTGCGCGGTTGCGCAGTTGGAGGTGGGCCCGGTTCTATGCTCGGTCAGGTAATCTTGCAATGAAAAGGTGAATATTCTTCCTATCTAGCAATTGTGAGATTTCCTTTAGTCGGGTAATCTCCTAACGGCAGGGAATATGCCAAAGGTTTTTTGTGACTCAGCGACTGTCGTTGGATGAGGCAGAGATCAATGGTCTTCGCGTGGTCGCTAGATGTGGCCGGGGTTAGTTAAAATATCAAGCGGTTTGGTGACTGGAGGAAAAGATGACCCGAGGTGAAACCAGGGTTAAGGTCACAATGCAGTCTTGAGCCCGAACGTTTATGTAAAGCGGGAGTGACAGTTTTCAAAGCTTGTCGCATGATCGCGTGAGGCCGAAAGGCCTTCATGCGATCATGCAACCGCTGACTTTTCAAGGCCATGTGGTCGACTTCTGTTGGGCCACGTGGCAGGCTTGACAGGTGGCTGGTTTCATGTGACTAGTGGTGTCATTTCGGTGGTGGCAGTGGCAGATTTCAAAGGAAACTTGTCGCATGATCACATGAATGCCTTTCGGCCTCATGCGATCATGCGACCATTGCTATGGCAAGCGGCTAGTTTCAAAGAAGGTTGTCGCATGATCACATGGGGCTCGTTTAGCTCATGCGATCATGCGACCAGTGATTCTTTAAGCCATGCAACCTTTTTTCACAGGTTTTCCTTCCAAGGTGAGCATTTGCAAAGTGCGGGTAGCCGAGAATTGATGATATTTTCAAGGTGGTTGCAGTTGGATAGATGTGTGTAGAGATCTTTTAGGCTACCATTTTTTAGTCCTTTTAAATATCTGATCATATTTTTGAGCATTCATGGCTGAGTAGGTTGCAGGGAGGTAGATGGATCAAGATGAATTTTTGTTTGCAGGCAGGATCAGTGCAGAGATGGGCACGCAAGGGCTAAATATCTGATTGGCTATGATTTTCTGCAGATTTTAATTATGATCAGAAGTGACTTGTTTTAGGGCTAGATTATTATAATGCATATTTATGTAGCCCTAAAAATATTTTTGATTCCTGCCTATGTGCAGTAGAGATGTATATATTGTTTTTTGGAGCCTTTAGTGCTCAGAATTCACATTTTGTAGAAAGAGAAAGTCTTTCCTTGGAGAACTATCTGTAGCATTTCTGCTCTCTGGTTTTTCATATCTTGTAAATTCCCATTGATAATATAAGCATTGCAGAGGCATTTTTTGTGACAATCTTTGATGTCCTTGTGTCTTCCCTGCTTGCATTATCTCTTATTAGATTGAGGTTTATGGATGCATGTTTTCAATGATGTCTTAGTTCCCCTGATTTCTCTTACTTTCTGTAACTGTGTGTGTTATTATGTTGATCCAATTTAGATACTTTATGGGTATATTTTAGCCCCTGGCAGTCTTGTCTTAATCCTACACTGAGTTATAGGAGGGAATGTTTGTTTGCGGGTCATGGATTGATGTTTAATCCTGAGAGCCTTGTTGTTGTGAAAGAATCTTTCTCTTTCCCTGAACATCCTCTTTTGTTTGCAGACCCTTCCATGAAACACTTATGCAGGCCTATTCAGTAAGTTGTGATCTCCCAGAACTAAGCCTCTCATTGGTTTCATTCCTCTATACTGAGATCCAAACCCTAGTTTCGGTGCATCACCTAGTAGGATAGATTCGCTTCTTGTGATTTCCCTTTCATGCATTCCTTCTATCCCTTTTCCCCTCAAGTTTACTTTCCTGTTTAAGAGCAAATCAAGGTGAGTATCCAAGAGGAACCAGCCTAGAATCTGGAGGTCTCATCTTGGTTAGTAAAAGGTCCCACAACCTTGAGATGATTCCCTTGTTATACTAGATTATCAAGACTACAAGAGCTTGAGATCAGAGGCACAAATTCAGTGTATAACACCAAGATAAGGGAGATGACAATATGTGGGGAGTCGAAGATGACTTTTCCCAGAAGGTCAATAATTGGGGAAAAATAGAGGAACAAATCAAAGAGCTTAAGAACCAAGTTTCAACTAAGGAGGAGAAGAACGAGATGGTTAGTGTAGTAGCCAATGTGAAGGCCAACCAGTCCCAACTTAACTGGACACTTTTTAGTGCCTACAATAATAAAATGATAGAAAAGACCACCCTCTCTCTTAATACCTTATAGACGGAGCTAGAAGAAAAGAAGTCTAAACACGGAAAGAAAGAGGAAAGCATGTAGGTGACTCTCAAAGGTGATGGGGTTTCCATTGATGTTTCTATAGGTTTTCCTCCCAAGTGAAATTCCTTCCTGGACAAGATAAAGGAGCTAAACGAAGATTGGAAAGGGGTTCTAATGCCCCTTATGTAATGGTTGGTCAACTGGTCTAGTGTGCTATTTTTTTTGTTTTTTGGTTCTATTACTCATAGCTTTTCTGCTTAGTTAGTTAGTAGTTTGAATTCACTTCTTGTGAGTTCTTTTTGTGTCATCTTTTTTACTTGATGTTACTTTAAATATTGGGTTCAAGCCCTATTGCACTTGAATTAATCAGATGATTTAATTTATCTTTTAAAACTATTTTTGCTTCATATTTTCTTTTTTTCTACTTGCGTTGAACGAATAAAATATTTTTTAATAAATTAAATCTATTCATAATTACATCAAGTGGTAATAAATCCAATTTTTAGTTAGGTTTAAAAAATATTATCAATAGAATGAGAGGTAGTGAGAATAAGATAAAATCATATTTTGATGAAGATGAGTGAAGTGAGGAAAATTATGAGGAACTAGATAGCATAATGAGAGCTTTAGGATCAAGGTTTGAAGCTCTTTACAGTTACCCATTCAGGGCATGACAATGGCGCTACCTCTTGATTGTTAGATTAAGGAGTCCATGTTATTTCCCTAAAAGAAGTACTGCCAATGAACCAAAATTCCTTCTTTAAGGCATCTTTTTGGCTACGAGGTTCATTGAAGAAAATGATAAAAAGACCCTTTTGTATCATTCTGCAAAATAAAAATGAAAACCTAATTTTTGCACACAGACAATTTGGAACTAGTTGTTGAGGAAATTCCTAGATAAAAATTTTGAGGGATCCAACGTTGCAAGAAAAATGGTAACATTTAAGTCTAATCTTTTCATTGTTTAATTCTTTATTTATCTTAGAGTTACAAACAACAAACAAGGTTGACCTGAAGGATTTCTTACCCATGGGTCTTCCATCTTCCTTTGTGGCTTGTGAAGGAGCCATAGCAGAAAGAAATGGCACCCCAAACACCTTCTATAATACTAATGATTGCCTCTATGAATGAGCGAGCACCTATCTTTAATGAAATGGGACCATTTGATGTGCCTTTTGTTGGTCCATCACCCATAACATGAGAAAAGATAAGGGATTAAAGATAGGGGTATGAGTCAAGGATGGAGAAACCACCTTCTCTTCAGGGGAGCGACACCTCCCCTATGCAAGGATGGCTTCTCAAAATATATTATTAAAATTAAAGAGTAGTCTATAAGCCAAAACTTTCCTAGCTGTGATAAAATCCAACATGAGATTTAAAAATGTGATACTTAATATATACTTTATAAGGGATATAAGATTTAATAATTAATAATCTAATAATATATTAGATTATTAACTATATGAAAATGATATTTTTAATAGATGAACAAATACTTTCTAGACACATCATACAAGATAAAAAGGTCTATTTCTACTTCCATTGAAAATACTAGCACTTGCACCTTTGACGGGTGCAATGGTTATACATCGATAGAAAAGTATATATATTAAATGATGATCTCTCTCTCTCTCTCTCTCTCTCTCTATATATATATATATATATATATATATATATATATATATATATATATATATATATATATATATCTCTCTCTCTCTCTCTCTCTCTCTCTATATATATATATATATATATATATATATATATATATATATATATATATATATATATATATATATATATATATATATATATATATATATATATTTGTATTATTAATCTTACTCACTCTCCCCTCTACCCTCCCCTTATCTCTCGCTATATCTCCCTATCCCTCTAACTATCATTTCCTATATGAAATGGACAACCCAGCTTTTTGAAATCAAAAATTCAAAATTTGCTCTATCTCGTCAACTTTATCTCTTCCTCTAGATACATCGATATCTATTAATATCTTCCTCTCAATCTCTTCTTTTTTATCTTCATATCTCTTTATCTTTACCTATCCCTTCTTCTCCTTCTCCTTCTGCTACTTCTTTTTCTCCTCATTCTTCTTCCCCTGCTAATACTTATTCTTCTCCTCCTCCTTCTTCTCCTTTTCCTCATTCTTTTCATTCTCCTTCTCCTCTCTTACCCCTTATTCTTCTCCTTGTTAATAATAAACTACACTGAAGCACTCTTCATTTTATTTACAATGATATTACATTCAAAAGGTTCATTCTAGTAAATAAAATGAGGTGGCTAACAAAATAATTTATGAACACATGTAAGATGGTTAGATAGAAAATCTACGTAGCATAAATTCCTTTCATGAATTGAGCTTTCTAAATATTTGAAACGAAAAAACCTAAAGTAAATAGACAAAATAATTTCTGAACTATTTCAACTTTTAAAATTTCTATTTTTCAAAATTTTCCATTTTAATTTTTCTTTTTGTTGTAATTATATAGGTATATTATATTTGAATTATGTAGATATTAATTTAATTATTTTTTATTAAAATTAAATAATAAATAATTTGTAAAGATGAATATAAAATAATTGTCATTAGAAAGAGGAAAATATTTGTAGAGGAAATATTTGAATCTATGTATTTGCTATTAAAACTAAAAAAAGGTGAAAAGTATATTTATTTCAAAGTAATATGATTTCACATACATAAAAATAACTATTTTTAGAGTATTATAATACTTTTATTGTAATAAAAAAATAAAATAAAAATTATTATTTACAAAATATTTTGATTTTGTAATATAATTTTAAATTTAAACTACTATTCTTGTAATTTCTATAGTGAACAATATTGAGTGAGCTATAACTTTATATAAAGTAATTGAAGGAGAGCCCTAATCCAATATCTAGTAAATGATGATTTGGGATTGAAATTGGGTGAATATAATTTCTACATTGGCAAATAAAGCAGGCTATTGTAAGCAAATAAAATGAAGAAACCAGAGAATTGGTATAATTAATTTGAATAAAGAAATGATAGAACAAAATAATACTGACACGGGCATACAACATATGAATGTATACTTACTTTGACTATATGAAATAAAATTAAAATCTAAAGCATTACACTACCCATAGAAAATAATGAATATCACCTCTTTAATTTGTCCATTTAATACTATATAAAATAGAATCAAGTAAATCCTACATCTTAGAAAAATCTAAATTTAATTTACGCACGTAAGTTGTACCTAGCTATTCTACATTTTAGAAATATGTTGAAGGTTAATTTATCTAAGTTATAATTTAATTGTTGGGTCAGCAGTTTTCTAATTATAATTATAATGCTGACGTTAACGTCCGAGGAAGACCTTTCTCCATCTCATGTCCAACAACTCTCAACTAAAATAATTCCATTGTACAATTTTTTCTTCAATTTGGACGTGAAGAGCATGTTACCCTGATCATGTTGTTTTAAATATTAATGTCACTCAAACGTGCTGTATTTTCTTCGCCGCTGCTCTACTGTTAAGTTTTTTCTTAATCCAATATCTAAAACGTGTTGTATTTGGTAAAATATTAGTGATTGACATTGTTAATTGTTGACGAAGAAAAATTAGATTGTGTAGGAGTCATTGATTGGTCATGACTCCCACAATTGTAGAATGAATTAATTCCCAATAATCTAAAATTTGCAGATAATGTCGTTCCACATGTTAGTGAAGTCCATTTGAATTTAAGCCTGCACTTCAATTCACATGTGAAGATAACTATTTTATTTTGGAAACACAAGGTTGTGATGGCGTCATTTTTAATACCGCAGTGAATGCTGGCTGTTCGATCACTTCCTGCACTTGGGAAGCCGCGTTGAACGCGTCAAAGGTTATATGCAAAACTTTATCTTGCCTGATTTGCTTCAAATGTATTCAATGTCAGAGTTGACAAAATTTTATTAATAGTGAAGGGTTAATGAGTAGAGTTTTGGCTCATTTATTTATGCGCTCTATTATTTGATTGAATAGTCAATATTGATTTTATATTTATCTTCAGTTAAAAAATAGATAATTTTTCACATGAAGATTTTAAGATATTCTGTTTATACCAATTTTTAATAATTAAGTTGATATTAAATATTTAATTTAACGGTCAATATTACTTTTATATTTATTTACACTAAAATAATGAGGATTTTAAGGTATGCTTAGTACATACCTATTTTCACATTGAATTCGAATGATTTCAATTTGATATTAGTAGATACCTCTGCTCACACTGATTTGTAATGATTTTAATTGATATTAATTATGATCAACAAAAGGATTAATATAAAATAATAAATAATTTATCATCTTGTTGTAAAGTCAACAGACAAATTGGGAACACAACAAAAACACAAGTTTTAATGTGGTTCACCAATTTGGTTACGTCCACCAGAAAGCAGAGCAGAGATCAAGGAATATGAACTGAACAATCGGACTTCACACCCAACAATCTCCCACTTGAAGTTTGACTGATGTCGCGACTTCACATCTGAACAACCTCCCACTGAAACCTCTACTTTCTTTTACCAATACCATGGTAATCCATTGCCAATAGATAATCTTCATAGCTGAAATAACAACCACAACCATTTGTTAATCACATCCAACTATCCATATAACATCAGCAAATTTATAACCAGCATATCCAACCCATACAACTCACCATGTATGAGCAATGTCAACCAAAAGTTAACTCAATCTACGAATCAGCTGTGCCAAGTATGATCTCCTTTACCTCCCCCAAAGAGAAGAGCATTTACAACACCCAACCACCATGGATGAAAGCTCTTGTAAACAAGAAGATCAAACTAAAAAACATTCCAAAACTAGGAACAATCTCAACCATATGTCGAGTAGACCAAGAGTGGGGAGTGAGAATGATCCTCCAAGATGTACCAAGTCACAAATGACTTGTCTCCAAGATCAATCTCCTCTGGGTCCAAATGAACTCACGTCCATCCATAGGTGTAGACTCCTCGGTCTTCATGCTGAAACCTCCAAAGAGAAACTGCCTCAACAAATGTTCTCTAAATCAAGAGAACTATAGCCTCACCCAAGCCTCTTAGTTGTCAAAAGTATCTCCATGGTCAATCCGCCAAAGTACTCGATACCAAGAGCACTAACCAGACCAATTGTCAAAACTCCCACTGCACACCTGCATAACTCAGGAACACAACTTGACAACTTGATCTCAAATCAAAAGAACCTCATGCTCCAAAGAGCATAACCTGTCAAGAGAACATGTATTATGCCAATGGTCTAATCAAGAACCCCACCATGGCATAATAAAAGACATCTTCATATTATATGAAGGTAAACATCTCATGACAAAATTGCTCAAGAATCTACAAATCATTATCAATATCGCTACCAGTAAAACTTTACCAAAACATAGGTCCAAAAACTGCCTATGTCTGTGCCCATCATCAGATACCACACAAACAAAAAACCTTTAGCTAGTAAAATTTGCATTGATTAATTCTCAGGGATCTCGACTTCCCCTTCGTCAATCTCCTGTTGAAGATCCTTGGGGTCCTTGCCGTCAATAGTGCACCCAATAGACACACAAGTACCCAAAATTTCCTTCACAGTACCAAAAAGAGCTTTGGCCCTAGAGCACGGCCTCATGACCTTAGCTATTTCAATTACATCATCCCTGTTCCGATGAATCCTCCACTTGGTTAGATTTCGGATCACTGTCACTAACTATTTTACAATTCTTGACTCTCAGGCGATTGCTGCCATCGAATTTGAGGTCAATTTCAAGGTTAACAGATGAATTTCTCCTTTCACCATCACATCACAGATAGCCCTCGAGAAAAAACACTTTCCATCTACGTCTATCCAGGCTATTGATCTCTCCTTCGAACGCCTCTTTAGGGGCACAACAATTTCTAACTGGAAATCCATCCAGTCTCCCCTACTGAAATACATAACATGGGCTGGAACACCATTTTTCTTGTAAGCAATGCAATTTTATCACCCACAGAAGGAGGTGCAATAATTTTATTCGGTGAAGCTTCTTCTGCAACAATGGCTTTCTTTGCCTCTACTACTTTAGCTTGGTTCTCCACCAACACCATGCTGGAGAAAAAAATCCTCCTACTCCAGTGTCTGTGACACTTTCTCTACCCCCTCCCATCCATGACTCCGTCCATCCTCGTGGGTTATGATTGGATATCTCAGGGGCCAAAATGAAAGCTGCTACAAAACCAACAACCACGGAAGCAGCCATATGCATCATTCAAGAGGGCTGCAAACACACTGCCCCACGCACTAGCGCCAACTCCAACAATCTTTCGCACATCACCAGAAGATTTTCCCAGAAAGCAACGAAACTCCTCCACCTTTTCTGCAACATTGGTCTTGGCGTGCATTGTGAGTAGACAAATAGAAAAACTCTGGCTCTGCACTTCGGCAATTTCATGCTCATGTACTGGGCCTCCTGATAGTCTCCTTTGAATCAACATGTTAAACTGCTCCGCTCTCCTGGATCGAACACCACATGCTCTGATACCAATTGTAAAGTCAACAGACAAATTTGGAACACAACAAAGACACAAGTTTTAACGTGGTTCACCAATTTGGCTACGTCCACCAGAAAGCATAGCAGAGATCTTATTATTATTCTAGCTTACATATAAAGGGCTTTGCCCTCATATTTATGCAATAGTTTTCCACAGAAGACGAAGAGATAAAGATGTGAAGAAGAAAGGAACAGTCAGGGAATATGAACCAAATAGTCGGACTTCACACCCAACACTTGTAACTTCTGATTTTGAACAAAAATGAAATCATTTAAATTGTATGTGGTTTGTTCATGGGTGGCTGGAGTCCAAGCATGAGTACAATTTGTATAATTTTGGAAATTGAAGATATAATACTGTGTAAATGTAGATAATTTTATTTATTTGAAATAATATATTATATTTTTTAATCGTTTCTTTTGTGTTGATAAGGTTTAAACTACAAGTGTGACAGCTCTATACTAGCCTACACAATCTCCACCCCATCTCTTATGATGTTGGAGCCATGCACTCAACAAGACTCGATTCCTGGAGAGCACATTTAGAGCCATTCAGCTTCACTAATAGCCCAAGAAACCATCGACTACTATTTAATTTAATATTAAAAGTATTTATAATAATGTTTATTAATGAAATATGAAGATATACTTCATTACATTTCTAGAAATCAATTTTTTTATTTTTTTTTGAGATTTCTTCGTAGCTAAAATGACATCTAAATTGTCCATCAAATTTTTTTATTATCAAAATTTATTAAATAAATCTTGTTTTTTTATCTGATTCTACTCATGCTTGAACTGTAACCACTCATGAACAAACCCCATATAATTTAGTAACACAAGAATTATTTTTTCCTTGGTTATAATTTACATTTTTCTTCAAAATCATAAATTACAAGCTAATAAATTATTTACTATTGTTTATGTTAATTATTTTCTGGACCATAATTAATATTAGTGGAAATCATTAGTAATTACAGAGAAAATGCGTGTATATTGAGAATACCATAAAATCTTCATCATAAGGATATATATAATTTTTAACTAAAAGTAAAAATAAACTCAATATTAACGGTTAAATAATATAGATATTTAACAAGTTTAATTTATTAGAAGTCAGTGTTTTTAACTATAATTTAATGTATATGGTAATTTTATCTTAGCTATAATTTATTTGTTAGGGAGCATCGTCACAGGTGATTCTAATGTGATCAAGACATAACTATAATGCTGATGTCAACCTCGGAGGCAGCTGAGGAATCTCGAATAAAATACTTGGGAAACATTTTTACCTCAATCCTTGAGCATGCATGTTACTTTTGTTTAGAAGCCAGAAGCCAGCCAGTAAATCAGATATTTAATATCAGATTAAACAAAATATCTTAAGATCTTCATTAAAATGATTATTTACCTTTTTAACTTAGAATAAATATAAAATTAGTATTAATCATTAATTAAATATTAATATAAACTTAATCTATTAGAAATCAGTGTGAACGGAGTATCTTGAAGGCTTTACTAAAATAATAATTAATAATTATTAGTCCCTGCCTATTTATAGGCAGAGACTAATGTTTTCATGTGAATTATCTGCTATTAGTTTAGATTTCTTTGTAAGATATTTGAATTTTTTTCCTTATGTTATGTAATGTTATGTGAATAGTGAAATTTATATTTTCAAAAACAAGAAAATCCTAAATTTTTGATTGGACTACAATATTTTTTCTGGGGTAAAATTAATTTTTAGATTGTTAAAATATCACTAAATAAATCAAGTGGTGGACAGTTGTATTCTTGACGTGGCTTACGTACTTCGTTCACATGGCTTGAGTACTCTATTTCTGACGGTCTCCTTAATACAAAATTAAGAGTTGCAGTTGGCATTAAAATTTATAATGCCTTATAGTTGGCATTGTTAATACCGTAGTGCATTGCAGTTTTCAACCGTTCTACATCGTGAGGAGAGGTTATAGTTTCAGCTCTGCAGATTTTTGTTCTCCGGTATGTGGCGATGGTTTTTCCTTTGTCTGCTCCTGTTCACTGTTCACTGTTCACACAAATTTTTATTTCCCTTTCGTATGCGGTTTAAAATAGCGAGTATCAGAAGGAAATCCTGATTCTGGCAATTCTTATGCAATTTTTAAGGCTTTATCATGTTTATTTTGTTTTTTTATATAAGGACAGTGTCACAACCATGTTTTCCACTTCCGTAATTAACGGTAAAAATTAATATTTTTTCTTTTATGACTTGTTATGGAATTAATAAAAAACGCGGACTATTTGTTTTCTTTTAACAGAAATATGTGATTGGTAAATAAGTTACATTTGTTTTGATTTGATAATGTATTTACAAGAGAGGTCTTGAAGATTGTTATTGCGGTTAAAAAGAATATGGAATCCTTTTTGACACGTACGCTACCTTCCTTTATGTGAGCGGAAATGGAGGCATGAAGAGGGAGTTGCTGTTAAGATAAAGAGTAGAGGAAACAAATTCTTGGCATAATCACGGGTGTGGGGAGTGTGCGTATTCACTAAGCTCTGCAGAGAAGAGTAAAGAAGCAGGAAACGTGAACAAACTTTAGAATAGGGAAGAAACGGTGGGAATAGGAGGAAGACCAGCTGGAAAACAACACTAGTTTAGGAGTCATCAAGCGTAAGCAGTGAGGAAATCTTCAACGTTATTCTTGGTTATTGCAGCGGCTCTCACTAGCAGGCATGTATTTGAGTTTTGTACTTATTTCCTTAAGCAATATCGACAGCCTGGAATAATATTAGGACTTAATCAAACATGCTCGTTCTCTTCTTTAAGCTCGGTATTCTATTAGAAAATAAGCATTGCTATTAAATGTTTAATGTAAAAATAGCGACCATGCTTAAGAAAGAAAATCTCTGTTGTGTTCATCATGTTGAAGAAACCTTCCGTGTTGAAATACGTTTTGTTTAAGTGGAACTGATAGGTGAAAGAGCACTTGGTTAATTTTAGACAGCTCTAATTTAAACTACCAAATAATAGGACCGTCTGCTCCAAGGTTCGTATTAATGGCTTTGGAGACCCCATTAGAGGCTTTGATAAGGTTCTCATTTATGGCTTTAACAAGGCTTTCGAAGCCCGTTCCAATGGCCCCAACAAACCTTCTGAAACTGCAGAAATCAAATAGGAAAGAGATATAGACGAGTAGGAGAATGAGAAGTATGGCTGCAACCAGAACAACCAGTAGGATATCGATTTTGGAATCAGAATCATTGTCATGATCACAGCAGTGGTATGGGTCAAAACAACAGTTGGATGAATCAGAGATGTGGAGCACTGAAAATAGCCAAGACCACCAACAACACCATGCCAAGATTCATCCTTACAACTTACAAAGAATGCCTTTTCAGAAATAGTTGAGAACGTACTTTGGTGTAGATTTTGTCGAGCTAAATCTCTGGTGGGTTATTTGGTAGTATTGGTAGAACATATTTTTGAGAACACTTTAAAGTGTTTAAATACATGATATAGGGACGTTGAAGAGCCTAGAGGTTTTCCATGCTTGTCTCAGATCAATATCATACCTAATTAGACCTCGGCCTGATTTATTGCTATTTAGCCTTATTTAAGGGAAACAAGTGCTTCTACTTCAGCACAGAAAGTATTGTTTCTAAGTTTGCATCCTGCTACTGAAGTTGCTGATTTCACAACCAGTCAATCTACTTGAGCACTAAGGACAGGTATCACTGTTCCCTGGTCATGTTCCTGTCCCTATGGTCTAAGTTCTACTATTCATTGTCTCGCGGATGGAGAAATTTAGGTGGTGATTCTGCGGGTGGAGAACTCTTTGGCTGTTCTGAAGAGTTTTATGTAAATTTTTTTTAGAAAGACCTTCAACATGTTTAAGGTCATTGTCTGCTTAGACGCTGAGAATGCTAGAATGGAACGGACCCAAATTTTACTTTCTTGCAAAGATGAACTACTATCCATCGAAGCTCTAGTGCTTCTTTTAGAACCATGATTATTTCCATAGTCGTAGAAGAGTAAGCAGAATGTTTTACTGTAGTAAATATGCCCAGGGGTTTTATATCTGCATTGAGATTTGTTATCAGAGTATCTTCAGCCGAAAGCAAGTTTATTGCAACCACAAATGCAGATATTATGGGCTCATTTGTAGGAAACAAATTCAGTAAGTTCTCAGCTCTGTGATCTTTGCTCTAAAAGATTATAATTTCTGACTTCTGTACATTTGTAAGTGTATGTCATTGATGCATAAATGTTTCTAGTCGGTTTTCCAGTCTTTACATTCGCTAATTTTGCTTGTTGATTAAGGTACTTGAAAATATGCCTAGAATCTTTGTGATGAAAGAGGAGAATCAAATTGGGAACTATAAAATAACTTGTCCACTTCTATCTAAGTTGTGATTATTTGTGTTTTTCAGAAAGTGTTTCTATATGGAGAATTATTGAAAAGTAATGAAATATTTGAGGTATTCTCTTGATTCAATTTTAACCATATGCATGAAATGAAGTTAGGAACTTTGAGGTGTTATCAAAGAAAATATTGTTGCTTTATTTGTCATACCTTGATGTACTTCTGAATGTCCATGAAAACAATATATTACTCATGATCATATTAAGGAGAGCTGATTTATCTTACTTGTTTTATAATAGATGTGTGGATAGATATAAACTTTTCCATGATGATCATTGTATGTAATGAGGTCTTTGTGAAAATTATGAATTACCATAACGTTCCATGTGTGAGATGGAACCTCAATTCTATGAAATGGAAAGGAAAGGAAAAGTTGACATTTCCATTTTCTTAATTAAGATTTATGTAAATTGGTGTGACCATGATTTGTTATTCTAGAGTATGGAAATATTTTGGCACACAAATTCCATTACTTCAGACAGTTTTACTTTGTTAGACTATCTTTAGCTGGGCTGGGTATCTTTCATGTCAGGAAAGATTCCGGGGAAGTGTTCCAGCTTCGTGGTAGGGTGGAAACGCACTCCCACAATATTCTCGCCCTAGCTGACTTTTGTGAACAGGTTTCTGAAGCATTTTTTTAGGAAGGACATTACCTCTAGCGCTAAATGCATCTAGTATTCGACATGGTGGTATTTCTCGACTTTGAGGTTTACTTTTATTTTTATGAAATGAAAGAATGTAATTGAAGCTAACATTAATCTTTTACTATACTTCTGGACAGTTGGTCGAAAATCTATTGAGTCGTTAACTTGACATGGAAGTTTATTTTTACTTGTATTTGATGCGACATTTGTTTTTGTGATTTCTCTAGGACACTCGACATATGGTCGACGTTCCATTCGTATTGAACAAAGGTATGTTTTATGTTTTCGACAGATATGGTCAAAATTGTATTTATGTTCTTTCTATTTAATAGGGAATCTATTGATATCATGTCGACTTATGTAATCGACCATTGACTTGTTGACCGACTCCCTAAAATTATGGGTTTTACTGATGTGATTTTTAGTGTCGAGATTTCAGTCTTTACAGACAGTATGAAGGCAAATGACCGTTCATTTACCCACCCTTTCAAGTGCTGATATATTTCTTGTGCCTTGCTGACCAGTCCAGCTCGATATTAGAGATCAGACATATAACTGTCAGTGGTTGTATTTGGCTCAAGGCCTCTGGCATGCATGCTCATGAACAGCTTAAAAGCTCCAACAATCTCTCCTACACTGCCAAACGCATTTATAATAGCATTGTAAAAAGGTATGTCAAGATTCAGTGTCTGTGTTCACTGAGAGGTCTTAAAGTTTTTAGAGCTTCATCATTCCTTCCCAAATTGGAATAAATTTAGAGGTCAATGTCTTTGCGTTTAATAAAGGATTTTTGTGTTTAATAATGTCATTCAGCTATAAATTGCAACATAGAGCTCAATGACATTATTAAACGCAAAAATCCTAGTGCAAAGCCCTGATTTCATAAGAAATGCTAGAATTAAGATTTCCTTCTGATATTTGAAGATTTTTCATTAATTTCAGTCAAAAGTTCTGAATAGTTTTTGTAATTTAATGTTTTTATGAAATTTCTGTTTGGTGTTGTCTGCAGTTTTTCCTTGATATGCTTTCTCTTCCTTCGGATGCTTTGACGTTACAGTAATTTTATAGTTGTTTCTTCTCAGACCCTAAAAATTGAGTAGTATTGTTCTATGATTTATTATCTCCATTGCCAGTAGTATAGTTGCAAATATATGTCCATAATTCCATATCATATAAACTCCTCAATTCTTTCTCAGAATTTTGTGTTTGGGATAACTTTCACTTTTGAGAAGATTTTTGGCAACAATTTTAAGATTTGTGGGCATTAAAAAAGCAATTGCAGGTAACGAATGAGTTTTTTGTACAGATTTTCTACCATTTGGTATTTTATTATTTTTTGTAGGCAAACCAGACCTTGTCGTGTGAAGGTGCCTCATCCTCCTGTACACTTTTTCCCAAAAATTTACAATAACTAAAAGCCCTAATGATATTGCAAAATAGACTAATGTAAAAATTAGTTTTGTGTGGACCTGGATATGGCACCACCTGTTGAAGTTGTTCCCTGAGAAGCTTCTTGGCACCCTTCTCTCAGACCCTTCTTTGGGCCATAAGCAGATTGAAAAGTTCAAGCTTATCACTGAGCTTGGTTGCGTAGCCATATGCATATTCACCGACTCTTAGGAAACTGTCGGCTTCATTTTCTTGGTCATTATCACCTTTCACAGTGGCTAGAAATGAGCGCTTGAACATGTGTTGCAATGTGAAGATTATTTTAGGGAAAATGATTTTCCAGAATTGGTAGAAAATTTTAAAAACCTGAACTCATAGTATATATCATATGTCGTCTGCATATATTGTGAGCTACTTTGAAGAAGAAGCGATTCACTCACATATAGAAATCCTCAAGGAACTGGACAATGGAAAATTCAAAACGTGCCTGGATCTTCCATAGCGATAGATTACTTCTGGCTTCCCAAAGATTCAGCTCACAGGGGATGTGGTTATGGTGGTGAGTGCTGATGAGGCATGTCACATATCGATGCTGCCACCTCCTATAAGCCCTGCACGTAATTCATAGAAAAAAATTCCAGCTGTGTGTCATCGTGGGAACCACTTGTCTGCATGTAAATAACAGAATAGAATCTGTATCGGTGACATTTGGACTGTTATTAGAATATTTCTTTTTTTGGTTGTTGAACACAGCACCTACGATTCTTGCTTTTTTATTTATCTATGTTTCAAAGATAAAAACCTTGTATTGGGGGTTTTAAAGTAAACATAGAAGATATGTCATTTTGAGCATAGTTAGATTCCTCTTGCAGATTCCTAGTGAAGGGAAGGCTTCCTTTGGCAAGCCACGCCACTAGACATAGTCTCTGTACAGTCACATGCTTCCACTTTTTCTTGGCAATATCACACACAAAACATTAGAAATATGTCCTTATATTAGGAAATAAGGGGTTATCTTTAGCAAAGAAATTGTACAGAGACGTGGAAGCAAAGAAATTGATTTGGTTTTACACTATTTTTTATCGATATATTCTAAAATCTAACAAAAGAATTTTATACATTATTAGTAATAAAATATAGTCATATTTAACATTTTTTCAGATTTCTAACTATTATTTCAAATTTCAAAAAACTATTAAAAAGAAAATTAAATTTAAAAATCAAAATAAATATTTTAGTGGCTTTTGTCATTATTATTTTTTAAAAATTAAAATTAAAATGAGATAATTTAAAATTAATAATTATAGAACAAGAAATAAATATAAATAAAAAAATCTAAGATAATCATCATTTTAATTTCAAATTAAAAAATAATTTTATAACATAAAAAATTATATTTATTCCCAAATATTAACATCATTTATCCTTAAAAAAATTTCTATTTTCTAAATTTTTTTTTTATAATTTTATTTAATTGCACAAGAGTTGATAATGCCTATCAATTTCACCATTAGATTTTACAAAATTCAAAATTTTGGTGCATTTTCACAGCATAATTATAATGTAAATTTTTATACCTTGGTTCATTGTTCAAATAAGAAATTCTCCCAATTTAGATACCAAAATCTAGGTGAATAAGTTTTACTTCATACAAGTTTGATAAATAAAATTGTGGTGTATGGATTCACATAATAGATGAAATGTTAGATGAGAACTTGGAGATAACATAAAATAAAGCTTCTTGAATTATATAATATATTTATTTCTTATATTATGTTTATAAAAGAAATAAAGTATTTTTAAATTTTATTTATTTATTTATAATTTGTTAGTTTTAAAATTATTTTATTTTGATTTTAAAAATTTATTTTTTTCTTTAGAATATTTTGCAATAATAATTAGAAATCTTAAATATGTTAATATAATTATGTTATATTATTAATTTATAATAATTAAAAATTGTAAATATGTTAAAATATAATATTTATAATATACAAAATTGTTAAAATATGTTTTAATAGATATAAGAAATCAATTGACCTAATATCATCTCCATACTACCTAATATATTAAATTTTCATCAAAATATTTAGTTCAAGTGAAAATATTTAGTTCAAGTGTTATAATCTATCAAAATATTATTATTTATAGAAATATCATAATATATATGTGTGAGAGAATGTGTGGGCACTCGAGGTATTCCTTCTGTTGCTCTGTACTTTTTTCATGAAATTTATGTTGAGACCCTTGTTGAAAGAATAAAGTTTGCAATATGTTAGATGCATTTCATTTATATGTGGATTCACATAATTATATTATCAATTGACAATTTCTTTGCTAAAGATAACCCCTTATTTCTTAATATAAATTATTAAATATTAATAACATAAAATTATAACAAAAATAAATTATTAAATATTAATTTATGTTGAAAAAATGAATGTAGAAAATTATATTAATATTAATATATTTTGATTAGAAATATTTTTATAATCAAATTTTGACAATTTATTAGTGAAAAATTAATAAGTTATACAATTATTTATAATTTTTATCTTCTAAACAATATTTTCATGTCAATTTACTTCTACATCTATTTTTTTTCTCAATTTCCTTCTACATCTATTTTTTTTCTCAATTTCTCCTTATATTTGAAATAACATTAAGATATAAGAATTTATATTATTATGTTTCTAATAATTTAATGAGAAAATAATTATATTATAATTAATGTAAATATTGAAAATAGTGATATTTATAAAAAAAACTATTTCAAATGATATCTATTAAATTTAAATTTTTAAAGACTCAATTAAATTTGAATAATTCTTTAATCATAATAAAATTTAATTCTTAATTTAATTATATATTATTTGATAAGAGTATCTAATATAAATCTAAAAAAAATATTAGTTTTTATTATATATAAATCATCTATCAATTGTACTATAAATTTTCCTAAATATAAGTTAAATTTGTTTACAACTTAAATATTCTAAATTATATTTATAATTAAATTAATTAATATAATTTTAATATCAAATATATATTATTAAATATTACATTTATATAACTTATAATTATAATTAGATTGATTATTTATTTTATAATATAATATAAAATTATATATATATATATATTATACTTAAATATTAAAATAAAAATTTATAAAATTTGTAGTATGGAGATTTTTGTAGGTTGGGCTAGTGGGCATGGCCAATGTAAATTTTTGGTCATTTAGCCACTTCGTAGATTTATCTGTAAAGGAAGTAGGTTTTGTAAAATTAATTAATGTGATAAAATTATTTCTAATAAATTAATATTAATTAAATATTATAAATTAATATAAAACACTTTTCTATGTTATGCATCTAGCAATTGCATCTCGGTGTCAATGGCTATGTCTAAGATATGTTTTAAGGGAAGTTATAATTTTAAAATGAGGTTTAAGTTTAGCATTCAAATCAGCTTTAGAGGTAAAGTTATAGTTTAGTATGAGAATTCAATTAAAATTAGATTTACTGTTATGTTAGGGTTAAGGTCAATAATAGAATTGCATTTAGAAATAAGCACCACAATATTTACCCATTTAATGTTTATATTGAAAAAATAATTTGAGTAAATTTTAATTTTAGTAGATAGTAATAAAATACATATTATTTAAATAGATTGATAGTTACTAAATACAATAGAATAAATTCATAAATTATGAAGAAAATTGTCATCATAAATGAAATTATTTAAGTCAATTGATTTAAAATAATATTGTACCTATTGATTTGAAATAAAAAATATATGTTCAAACAACACTTTTCTCTATTTTTTTCTAATTTTATATTTCATTATTCTATGTTCTTATATTATAAAAGAATTAAATTTTATTTGAAAACTTATCAAATTAATTTATTTGAATTTTAAAATATATTTATTTATTTTTTAATAATTATCAGTTTATATTACTTTATTTTAATTTTCTTCTCATAATTTATTTGCTGACGAGGATGGCTCCAACTGCAATAAATTCAAACAATAAGCCATAATTGTGCTTTCAGATATAGATTCAAACTCTACTGTCTTTTTCTTCTTTTCAGTACTAAGATTAATTTTCAACTTGCTTATTGTAATGCACTGCTATCCTGTCATTCCCACATTAGTTTTTGTTGATTATTTATTTTCCAATTGCTCATAACACTAAGTTTTGAAATTTCTCTAAGCATTGACAGATTTTGAAAATGTTTGCGTCAAATCCTTGACATTTTGTTGAACTAGGTATGAACCTTTTCAAAAATATATATGGAGTGACTAATTTGTGAATAAGGCCAGTGGATTTGATTTGAGACTTTTTATGACAGATGAGGCACCTATTAAGACCCTATGCATACATCAATAAAATTACTCCTCACTAAATTAATTTACAATCCTTTCTAGGTTAAGATAATTGTAAAAACTGGAAAACATATCTCCTACTTATATGCCTTTTTGCAGCAATCCTTTCTTATGGTGCAGTAAGGGTTTGCTTTCTTTTATTTATTCATTTCATTTATTTATTTTTCTTTGTGCTCTCATTTATAAGAGTATGCTAGTTGAGGATAGAATCTTATAGACATGTTCTGAATCATATTGAGGAATCAATATACATTACTAGCTGAAGGTTCTCCTTTTGAAACATAGAACTGACTTGGTATTGGATTTCTAGTTTTTTATTTTTGAATTATTATTTTTTACCCATTCTGTTATTGGATTTCTAGTTTTTTATTTTTGAATTATTATTTTTTATCTATTTAAAAACTCTCTTTTTTATCTGTTTAATTATTTTTCCCCGCTGAAATATATTTCAGTTGCTTTCTTGGATTTTCAAATGGGAGTTTTAACTTCTATGATTGTCATCTGAAGTTCTGTTCAAGATTCTAATGTTCCTGACTTGCCCACCTTTAACCTCAAGCTTAATCTTTTCTTAAATCCTAGAACACTATTAACAAAGCATGTAAAATTGTTGGCTTCACCTGAGATTGAGTGTGTTATTTTTTTGAAAATATTGTTCGTTTCTTGTTGAAGTCTTTGACTAGATTGCCAAGTAAGTTAAGTTTTACTTAAAATCATCAAAGGCAAATCCCAGCAATGAAAGGATATTGCTCAATTTTAGACATCCTATAGTTTGCAACTTTGCTCTCAAACAAAAAAAAGGTCAGAACTCTAGATGCTAAACTACACATGGATATAATGCCAAGTCAACCTTATGCTGTAGTCTTCATTTTGTTCTTTGATAATGTAATGGATGCTTCCATAAGGGTTCTAAAAGCAACGTCAAGGCCATAAATCTAATGTTACAATAGACACTGCATAAATGAAGGAACCACCCACTTTTAAAAAGGCAATCCAGTTATAAAGGCTTTCTAAAGGGTACACATTTAAAATTCTGCAATACTCCTTCATAGAGCAACTCAGCACTCACAAGTAGAGCAGCCTCATCGACACTCACAACTACCTGCGTAATCTGGTCTCCCTCAGAATACAAACCAAACTTCAACCAACATGCTAGGTGTAAAAGAACTCAAATTGCAACCCTTCAAATGAACCTCCTTTGTTTAAAAGAAGCTTTTCTTTTTCCAAATACGAGTCAGCCTGGTGTAAGCCACCGATTCCAAGATTTCTCCTACCCTAGTTAACTTCAGGAGACCAAAGACATTGTGATAAAAAAAAAATTATAAGCAGCCCCAGAAACTAGAAGTGAGGGACATCACTACTGCAAACAATGAGCCTTAACTATGTTGTGGTGCAATGCGAAAAATAGTCCTATGTTACAAGCAATTGATCATATTATGGAGTTGCTTTCAACTTCCAGCTATTTACATTCCAAAAGAAGCAGCCAAGTTCAGACTAATAAGTAATAGGACCTGCCAAAGTTTCTGCTTCATTATTTGGCTATGCCCTGAATAGCCTTGTGTTTGAACAGATCACATGTAATGGCCCCAAATTAGGAGAACCCAGTTTTTGTCCCAGACTATGATTTCTATACAAAAAATAAGCAGGGTTTAGAGATATCCTTTTTTCTTTATTTGATATCCTGCAAGCAAGTTAGGAAACATTATAATCATACTTCATAATTAGACATTCTTGAGTTAGAATAAACATATGCACCAGATTAATGAGTTGCTGAAATCAGATTTAAGATATGTCAACCATAGCAGTATTAGAATAGAGTGATTCAATGAGGTGCTTAAGAGACCCCCCACCCTAGGCCCAAGAGCAGATATACATTCCTCTTGGCCTCATGTGGCCCTTGCCATACACATGAGCTGGCATAGCTACTGTGGTGTCCTATCAACGTTTTCCTCCTTGCCACTTCTACCTTACTCCCAATGATTGATCATTATTAATGCAGCAATTAGTTAGTCTATGTCTATTAGCTATAAATAAATAAACAACTAGGTAATCATATACAGTAATTCTTTAGAAAGTATTCAGGTGCAGTTTTAATCATCTTTCAGCAATTCAGAAACAAGCAAATATACAGAGATCAAATTACCTCTTACTATAGATAATTATTAATAATCAACAAATTAGAAGCAAATATGCATAGAGTTATTCTAGTATCGGCATACGATCTGCACTTGCAAATATATTTGTATTTGCTGATGAATTTGATTTCTTAAGATTGAATAATCATACATGGCTTATAGTTGACTGTATTGGTGTAGTGCAATTTAGTTGTGTTACATAGTCTCTCCAAGACCTCGTCTTAGAAACATGGATTGATCTTTCAATCGAATTATATTTGAACAGATATTTTTGGATTGAACTATCCTTTGTGCTTTGATGAATGTCCATCCCTACGCCAGAACATTGAAAATAGGCTATCCTTTGAGATCACATTCCTTGATGCATTTTTCAAATAGATTAAATGCCAAGTGTCTGTGTGTTCACGTGCTTGGTCTACGCTTCCCACTTTGCATACATGCTTGCGAGGCATTTAAAATGCGAAAAACACTATCCTTTGTACTTTGATGAATGTCCATCCCTGCACCAGAACATCCATAGTGGCATGCACAGGAAGGATGCAAGCACATAGGACATTGACATACTTGGCCAGTAGTTGACCATCTATCAAAGAAATGCTGGTATATTTAATTTTATTGCCATGCATGTTGCCATGGGCCCTTTATACATTGCTTGATTTCATTTGTTTTAACCTGTCATTTCATAGCATTGACCATAAACGCAATATTTCATACTTATAGTTGTTTTATTGCACATTACGCTATTCCCTATTTAGTAACTATGATTCAACCATCGTCCAAATTTACCTTTCATTTATTGTCCTAGCTGAAGATCCAATGTTTTTCTTTTCAAAATTTAACTATTGTGTGTGGCACGCTATTGCAAGAGTGGTGGTTAAAAGGCTTGACAATGATTGGGCTTTGCTGAGTTAGGTATGTCTCATGGATCCAGACTTCGTCTCTTCAAGAATTGAGCTCTTGTTTATGGCTTGTTGTTGTTATAAGCTATATAAGTTTAAATAACTCATTTCTCTGTTAAACAAGTCAATACCTACTAGTTTAATAATTTAATTATATATTTTTACTACTCCATTAAATAAGCCTGTCATAATAGGATTCTATTCCATTGAATGCCCTGCTGTGATGTAAAATATTATTGTATTGTAAATAGGCTTTAAACAACTTCAAGTTTTACACAATTAAATTGCTGTTAGGTTTTAGCTTTATTTGTGTTTTACATAGACCAAATTAGCCTCATTGTCTTGCACTTCATTTATTCATTTGTGCTGTACTTTTTAAAAACTTTGTGTCGTCCTTATGCCATTTTTCATGTGCCAGCTTTGCCAAGGGTTTATCCTTTTCTATCGTACCGACCAGGGCAATTGCACTTGATGGTAGTGCTTGTCTATGCTATGGCCCTTTTTCTATGTTTTTTTTGGGCTTGTTTTATATAGAATGTCTATGATTTGATTATGGTCTATAAGAATAGAGATTTAGGTGAGCCTCTGTGACTAGCACTCAAACCTGTTTTAATTGGCACTTCTAGTGGGCTGTATTTTTCTTCTGCTTCCTGCAATACTATAGTTATTGTTATTGGTATTGAGACCCACCATGCCTTTTATGCTTTAGGATTATATGGGGCACAAACCTTAGCAACATGCAAAGTCTATGATTGCCTTGTCTTTATCTTTTTAATCCAACATTGTATCAAAACAATGGCCTTAGCATCAAAATGATCATCCCATACAAACTACCAAATATAATGCTTAGCATAGCCCTTTTGATTTTAGTTTGTGGTTCAATTCCCAAATACATGGATCGGGACATCGCCTACCTATACCAGGATTAGGAACTAGGATACCAATAACAGAAATAATATTTCCATAGTCCATAGTACTAATCAATAGTGCTTCTAGATCTTGGTTATGTGCGAATACTGGTTTAAAAGGCAATGGCATTTTGTTAAGACATAAATAAATTGCCAATAGTATTGTTTGCTACAAAAATTTATTGAAGCAATCTACTAGGAGCTAGAATTGGCATTATCTATGGACCATTAAATGTTCACTTTCTAATTCTTGAATAACAAAAAAAAAAGTTTAGTATGCCACCTCATTGTATGACAAAGCTTATGCGACATGCAGGTATTGCTTCACAAAATAGGTCAATGGATGCTTAGTCTATTCCACACTTACTAACATTTCCAAATTTCCTTTTCACGACAAGCACTGCTCGATGTTCACTGCCAATATTTGTGCCATGTTTATGGAAATTTAAAGACTTGTGAATTGGATTAGCAATCTCTTTAGAAAAATACAATTTCATGCCTAACTAGAATAGGAAGTATGAAAATGCATCTCTATTAAATTGTAGTGCATTCATTGCCAGTTGATTGACATCGAATCGCATGTATTTACAATCTAACATTACTTCCTGTTGCAGGACTTTCACTGCATGCACAAAATATAAGAACTCTTGCTCCCGTGCTCTTGAAGGTTAGTAGACGTTGTTATACCTTTCTGGTGCACAATTCTAAGTTTATCTACTTCCTGCTGTGTTCACACTTTTAGACTTCGAAGCCGATTGCAAGTAGAACTGGCATTTGATCAGAACCTGCCCTATACGCATATCAGTCTAAACAAAAACATAAACAGAGAATTGTACTTGCAAATCCTTTTGCATTTTCCCTTTTGTTGAATATGTAACATTCCTGTGTGCACATATATTGACATTGCACATACTACAAATTCATTAGCCTTTATCATCCAATTGAGCAATCCGCTCCCAAACGCGTTGCAAAAAAAATAAACCAAATGTCAGATAATCCAATTATAGAAGAAACATACAAAATCAATGACAATGTACAGAACATATCAATTGACAAAGCTTTGGACAATGTGCAATGCTTCCGAATTGATAGATTCAACTTTAAGGTTGGTGATTTCTTATTTGACACACTCCATGTATTGCTTCATTGTCGCTATACATCATCTGAACTACGCAATGGTCTTGTTACCCATTTCTTGCACTGCCTTCACAACCGTTGTGTTACAGCATTAAACTCTTACGAGCATGAGTTGCACCCATCAATATTGCATGAATTGCACAGAGTTAATGACAAGGCCACGTACTTGCGGAGGATGAGACTTTCCGCAACAGAGACCAACACAGCGGGCGAGACTGGCCTTTGGGGTGACACATTTTCCATCCATTGGATAGCTCGTTGGTTAAACATATCCATATGCATTTGGTCTTTAACAAGAAAGAAACCATATTTGCATTTCAATAGAGATGCTTCTCATTTTGAAATATCTATTCTTTTCCATGATCTTAATCTATTGGCTGGGCACTATGAACCTATCTTCTCAAGAAAAACCACATATAATAGAATCCACAATATGCAACCACATTTGTTAGCTATGCCTTATGAAATCACCACCAATTCAACCGTAATAGCAGTTGAACTTGATCAGGTTGGCCTCCAACAACTGCCTGCTTTTGTTTCTCCATGTGGTGAAAGCCTGTTCGCTTCCATTGCTGCCTTGCTTGATAATCGGTTTGATGCACTTGCTCTACGACTATTCATGGACCAGTCATTGGCCAATGCATTAGCAGTGGAAGACACCTTTGCATTGCATTGCTTCAGCATGCTTCAACAACCTACAATGTCAAGTAACCAATTCCTCTTGCAACAACGAACACTAGTTAGCAAGATGGGAATGCCATACATTTATAGCAACCTAGAGGGTTCTAAATTTTTCTTGTTATGGATTTCATACTTGTTTCAAACAACTACATACATATGGAAAATAGTTCCCACATCTAAAGTAGATGTCTTCTGCAACTGCATAGAAACTAGCTAGCACATAAACTTATTCTGTTATGAGACTAGTTCAGGTCATTGCCATTACAAGCCACTACAAGAAAGACAACATTTGTCAAATGAAATACTTAGAAAATGACATGCCTTGTTGCATGAAAATGAAAATGCATTTCTAACGAAAAAACAACACCCTTTCCAATAGAAAGCTCAAAGACTAAACAAACTATAGTTTTATCTTGCAAAAGGAAGGAAATGCACTGCTCATTGCGGCATCTAAAAGCAACAATCTCCAACAAGGCCCAGCTCTTGTCAAATACTGACAATCACCAATCTGCTCAAACAAATAATATTATGCATCAAACAACATCACATGCTAGGACAAAGACAGGGTATGTATTTCGTAAGGCAAGAACAGTGCGCCACCTAGAAATCCATGTAGATGCAACTACAGTTAACAAAACGAACCAAAAATCTATCAGGCAATACTTACTAGCCATTAATGATACACCTACTCAAGCCTATGCCATTTGTGAAATGTTATGTTTCCATAAAGACATTTACAAAGTAAACAATGCATTTGTTCATGATTTCTCTTTTCTTTCCATTGCAAGTAATAAGAAAAACATTGTAGCAGGCCAAACAATTTGTAAATGATGTATAGAAGTTGTCAAGCTTCACAAACTACCCATGCTCGCTGCACCATGGAACATAAGACGCAATAAACAAATAGAAATGGTCCATTCCTTGACTAGCCTAGAAGAAAGACTAGTTTCCCTACGCATTTCTTTTGCACAGATTAGGCAATTGGGTTACAAAAGAGCACAATATGGCCTGAATGGTACAATTATCAATGTTCCTGTTGACTTCGACAAAGTCCAACAAGCATTGCCTAGACATATAGACGAAACAAAAACAATTGCAATTAGAATAAAACGTAAATTGGAATACAAAAATGCATACGCACAAGGCAACGTCAAACCTACTTTTGTGATGGATGCTTTGAATTTGTTGTCTAAAACACCACTGTATATGAAAGAAAATATCACCATAAATAAAGATTGGGAAACCCTACTAGAAACCAAACATCAACAAATGCAAGAAAACAATAGTGCAGCCACAGACACAGACTCTGGAACTGATGTAGATGATGATTTGGATCAACTTCAGGAAGAGCCCATAACTGAATCACTCATCCATTGGTTTAATGAATTGCATTCAATCAAAGACCTTGATACAACCATTATTGAAATTGCACCATCTAAAGGATTTAAACCTCTTGGAATTTTCCAAGATAGTTACTCAGAAGAAATGAATTTCCCAACCCTGTTTTATGATTTTCCACGACCAAAAGACATCACTAAAAAATTTAGTTACCAAAAAATAGTAAAGTGGGAGCTCATGCATAAAGACAATGATTTTTCAACCCATATGACAAATATATTTTTCAAAGCTATAAAAATAATTATTCACCAAATATCCTCGCTAGCATGGGTTTGTATAAGGAAAGCTGAATTGAAAGGTGAAAAATTGATTGCAAAGGATGTGCAAAACCCTGCTAATCTAGAAAAAATATTGAAGTCGCCATTAGGTTTTAGGTCATTGAGAAGTATTCGGACATCTCCTGACTACTTAGAAAATAATAGAAAAAACATATTTGCAATGATACGACAACTAGGACCTCCAACATTCTTTGTGACACTAACAAGTGCTGCGCACTTATGGGAGCCCTTGTGCAAAGCATTGCAATGCATATCAAGCACGCAACATGCTATGCACAATGAAACTATAGAGGACAAAGACCTAGACTTTGAAATTAGGAAAAACCCTGTGCTTTGCAGCCGCTATTTCAATCATAGGCTTAATGCATTTCGAAAGATGATGTTGAAAAACCAAGACTTGTTTGGTAAATTCTCTGACTACTTTTTCATTACAGAATTCCAAAACCAAGGGAATGAGCACACACACTTCATGTTATGGGTGGCAGATGCACCTACCTTTGGACATTGCAAAAACATCGATATAGAAAGCTTCATTGACCGATACATCTCATGTGACTCTGCATTGTTGGACGCGCATCTAGTCAAAATGCAAACACATCATCATACAAAAACATGCAAAAAGTATAGAACATCCAGTTGTCGATTTAGCTTCCCCTTGCCTCCCATGAGGCAAACAAAAATTTTAGAACCTTCACAAAATACTACCCCTACAATGAAGCAAAGGGCAAAGCTATTTTTCAAGCAATTAGAAAGCAAACACTACACAAAAGAGAAAACTTTTGACGATTTCTTGTCCGAATTTAAACTTGATGAAGCAAATTACATTGAAATGTTGCAAGCAACATTGTCACGAAGAATTGTCTTATTAAAAAGGCATCCTACAAATATTTGGATAAATTCATTCGCTAGAAACATTCCAAGGCTATGGTATGCAAATACAGATGCACAATTTATATTGGATGCATATGCTGCTGCAACTTACTGTAGCTCATACATGACAAAACAAGATAGAACATTGTCACTTGCATTCCGCCAAATACACCAACAATGTACTTATGCTTACAACGATAAGATACACTTCATACGAAAGCTAGGCAATGCATTGCTAAACTACCAACAAATGTCTAGTCGCCAAGCAGTTCACATTGCTCTTTCTCTACCATTACGAAGAAGTTCCCGTAAAACCATTTTCATCAATACAGCATTTGCTGAAAATAGAATTTTGATGTTAAAAAGCCCCAAGCTACTCGCACAAGAAAAAGATGACTCTGAGAACATTATGTATGCCTCTGCAATAGACAAATACATACAACGTCCAAAACTCTATGAGAACTTGTCCCTTGCAGAATATACTGCTTTTTACTCACACAATCGATCAAAAGAACAAAAAAAAAGAGCTAGGCCACAAATCATACGCTTTGTAAGATACAATCGGCATAAAGAGGTAGAAAATTACTTTAGAGAAAAACTTATGCTTTATGTTCCTTTCAGAAACAATGAACAATCATTGTTGCTAGGACATAAAACATGGAGTTCAGCGTTCGATGCAAACAAACTGCAAATTGCACATGTCGAAAACATGTTCACAGCACAGATACCTAGTACATGAGGTGACATTGAACTAGCCACAACAAAAGCTGACAATGATAGCCATCTAGCAATAGACCTCAACAATGACAATGACCAGACCCAGACCAAAATAGAAATAGAAAAATATGACATAATCAATGACATAGACCAAGTGAAATGCGGAACAAAAAAACAAGATATTCCTCACTCATTGTTCTTAGAAATTGCTCACCCATTCCTGCTCAATAGCCAAGAATATTTCCTATTGCGAAGACAATTGAACGAAGAACAACAATCAATAGTCAAAGATGTAATGATGACAAAGACACTAGAACCCAACAAACCACTATATGTTTTCTTAACAGGAGGGGCTGGCACTGGCAAAACCTTCACTGCAAAAGTGCTCTTCCAAGCAATGATTCGACACTTTGATAAGCAACTTGAAAGTGACCCATACAAGCCTAAAGGAATCATCATCGCTTCAACAGGCAAGGCTGCATTTAATGCAAATGGCACCACCACACATTCTATCTTCCACCTCCCATGTAGCTATTCAAAGATGTTGCCTTTGGACTCAAACACACTAAACAGTCTAACCAAGAAATTGGACCAGTTGCAAGTTTTGTTCATTGATGAGGCATCACTATTAGGATCTAGAATGTTATACAATATAGACAGATGACTGCGCCAAATCAAACACACACCAACAAAACCATTTGGAGATGTCGATATCATATTCTGCGGTGACTTGTACCAGGCACAACCTGTATGTGATGCTTGGATATTTGAGGAGCCCAAAATAGGCAATGACAAAATCCCATACACATTTTGGCTGGAAAACATCCTTTGCTTTGAATTGCACCATGTGGTTAGACAAACAGATTGACACTTCATCTCCATTCTAAACCATACAAGAATTGGCCGACAAACTGACGAACACATATCCTATTTGAACAAGACATGTTACAAGACCCCTCCCAAAGACCCAAAATTCCCATACTTGTTCCAGAGAAATATAGCCGTCGACGAACATAACAAAAGAATGTTGGACTTCTTGCCTACTAAGCTCTATGTGTTTGATGTTGTTGATACAAACGAGTCTCCTCTTGACAATGACAACTACCAAGTTGAAAAATCATCACTGCCTAGTACAATCTATGTGAAGCTAGGAATATTAGTTGAGCTAATAGCTGGCAATTTAGATACACAAGATGGGCTAGTTAATGGTGCTGATGGCATTTTCCAAATGCACACATCTGACCATGAAGACATCCTATGGATAGAATTCAATGACCCTGCTATTGGAAAATCTCGGCACCAAAAAAAAGAAGCCATATACACACGTTCTATTTCCCCTTCCTAGACCCCAATAATGAGAATCGCTAGAAAAGTCAAAACAGGAGCAAAAATTGTTACTCAATGACAGTTCCCTGTTCAACTAGCATCTGCACGAACCATTCACAGGTCGCAAGGCCTGACAATGGATTCACTTGCTTTTGACCCTTCTAAAGTGTATCAGCATGGTCTTGTCTATACTGCCCTTTCCCGTGTAAGAAACATTGAGGCCCTGTACTTGATACATAAATTGCAGCATCAAAACTTCAAAGTGTCCCAAAAAGTAGAAAAAGAAATGCAATGCCTTCGAACTCAGGCACAATGGAAACTAAAACATAGTCTTTCTCTTGTATCAATGGACCATGTTATTGTATGCTCTCTCAATACTCGAAGCTTTGCATTGCACACACAAGAAATAGCCCACGACCATGATTTGCTTAAAGCAACTGTACTTTGCTTTCAAGAAACAAACGACAAGATACATCAGCATCTTCACTTACTAGATGGGAAATATAATTTCCATTCTTCACTATCTATTCATGGGTTGTTGACTTGCTATGCAAAAATGTTGACATTGTTAAAAACTGATACTTTTGCAACACAATACCTAGAATCCATAACAATTGATATATTCCATCTTGGCACTACACTTTGCATCACCAACGTTTATATAGCACCAAATGCACCTATGGATCACATATTGAATCTAATCATAAACATATTTACCATGCTACCAATGAATTGCAAACTCATAATTGTCGGAGACTTTAACATTGACATGCTACATTCCACACGACCACAGACAATGCTTGCCGAACTTATGAAATAATACAAATTAAGTTTGGTTGTCGACAAGCCAACAACAAATGCAGGTAGTTTGTTGGATCACTTTTGGTTGCACAATATTGACCTTTCCCTAGCAAAATTCACTTTGCTGGATACATATTGGTCAGACCATTTTGCAATAGCTCTAGAGCTCCACCTCTAGTTTGCACGGTTAGAAACTGGTTCAATCAGAATGAAAGAACAGGTTTCATGCTCTCATTATGATGTCCAAAGCACCTCTCTAACCACTTTGCCAAAAAAGTGGAAAAGTATTTGCCTTGCAGTTTCGCAACATGATAAAAAAGAGCAGGCTTCACTCAAATTCTTTTAGGGAAGTCATTGAGACAGGTAAAACTTCTAATTTGACCTGCATGATCCCCTATTCATTGGAAACCCCTTTCTTAGTTTTAGACACAAAATGGATTCAATCAAGTATTTTATTCTGCTAAGAAATCATTTCTTTTTTACTGCTTCAACCGTCTCTGGCCCAGCCTTGAATAAGCTAGCAAGGCTTAGCAAACATTTCTGTATATTTTGTTCCTTTTAGTGTAGAACTCGTCATTGATTCTTCTTATACACAATGACAAATACTTGTCGTGATTCAATAACAAACTCATACTATATTGTTTCAAGGAATAACAAACATATTGCGGTGACCTTAAAATGACCCTAAATAGCGACTGCCATAGACATTCAAAAACTAATAGGAATAAAAAATCTTAGCCTTTTCAATAGACAATAAAAGAATAGCTAGTCATGAGAGGCCTGCAACTTTTGAAAGCTGAGAGTGTTCCTCCTCAGTGAAGTTTCTTAACATTCTTTTTTTCGAAGCATCAAGTAGAGACTTTTTCTCAATGTGACAGTATCTAACATTCTGCAAAAATAGAAGCATCTAAAGCTGCATATGTTACAAGATTCAATTTTTGCAGTTTTAAGTAGTATCCTTAATTTGATCTATTACAAATAGTTTAACTGTATCAGACTACATTAAAGAATAGCTCATTGGCATAAATGCACAGTGTTAAGATGTTTAAATTCTTTTTAAGTACTCCAGTAATTTCCTCTTTGATCATCTCATCCTAGCACAGTTAGAATGAGAACCTTACTAACCTAAACCATACCTAATACATAGTTCTACTTCTTATTGTAAGTCACTATATCATCTGGCATTGTCTTTGGATGTGTTCATGGTCTGAAATATCAAATATTTTTCAAAAATTGAACAATTATTCTGTGGTGGATCTGCTATGCCTTGCATGGTGCAAGGTTGTATTTGGTAGACATGCTGATGCATCACAATGTGTATAGCCTAGTCTAGTCCATATCAGAAATAGTAGTTATACAGAGGTGCCATACCTCAAACCTATCCTGCAATTTAGACTAACAATGCAACATCAATTTCATGATGCATTATGGAATCTGCAAATAGAAAATAATCCAAAAGGAAGGCTAAAGGCAGTACCAGACTTGAGAAATAAAGCTTTCTCAAATTTTTAGTGTGTTCGCTCCTGAACGCAAAACTTTATTCTCACAAGCCACAACAACATCCAATGTGGACATCTTAATCCATTTCACATTTGGACATATATTATCTGTGCCCTACAAGAAATCTCCATTTTACCATCTGCCAGATGTTGCCACAAAATCCTTCACTATTCATTTAGCTTCTACAAATTTCAGCATCATTTCCTCTTAGTGTGTTGCTGCATATAGTAGGCACACTTTTAGTTGTTTCAAAATGCTGCTTGTCTAGTCATAGCCATGATCATAATGAACAGATGCTTCAACTCTATTCTTGCCCTTGTACACAAAGATTTTCTTAATATGTTTATTTTCCTTTTGACTATAATATAGCTATTTTTTTTAACTTATCAAAAAGAAAATGATAACATCTACTAATGCTGTGGTCTAATATTCAACGTAAATGCTTTTTTATTACATCACTATATATGCTACTTTTTTGCATTTTCAGAACTATATTGAAAAATATCCACTATAGTTGTAGTGTGCACAGATCTGCCTCTAATAATTTCTCATCGCATTGCTTTGTTAAAGTCAATATTAAAAGTGAATGTGATAAAAGCACATAAAACTTTTACACATTCTCACTTTTTTCTCCATAGCAGCTAAATATGTTACCTAAAGTTGCTTTCATTCCCATGTTTTAGATCGAACCAGCTGCAACTCCCACCATGAATCCGTCCAAAGCAACAGCATCAGAAATTGAAGCCGGATCTGGCACAAATGAACCAGATACACAACCTTCAAGCATCAAGCATCAAGTGCTTAGTAGCTTGACAGATAGAAAACTCACAACACCTACAAAAAGGTATTCCCATCATCTCTACTCTCCTCCCTTCATCTGTATACAAACACACTTGCATGTACTTGTTGCTGCATATAGTAGCCACACTAACTTGTCAAAAAACATTTACCAGAGCTTTATTTACATCCTCCGATCAACAAGACCAGCTTCTAGAAGATGGCAACAACTTGACCGACAATCAACAAGCAAAAAGGTCAGACTTTTCCTAGCATGTCTTGTTGTTTGCATTGCGTTTCCTATAATTATAGAATCTGAAATAGATAATGTTGTATACTAACAGGCTCGAAACAAAGATAGAACATACATCCAGTGTTGTTGAGATTTGTACATCGCAGTTTGCCACTACTTTTGAGGGTGATGTCCTTGTGACTTATGGACCTGCTTATGCAAAAAACCCTTCAAGCCCAGCAAAAGCACCAATACTGCATGTTGACTTGATCGACATGCATGGCCAAATGACCATTACAACAAACATAACCAACCAATTAGTTGACAAATTCCTTGCCCAGCTCTTACCAGGAGCAAGTGTCCGTATAAAAGCATTTGACATAAAGAAAAAATCACAATATGAAAGGGGCGATGCTGATTATTGCCTACAGTTTACTGCACAAACATCCATCCAAACCATTCCTAGGGTCTGCAAGAAGCAGAAATTGATGTCTGACACCAAAATATGTCAACTTATCCACTCAGCTAGCAACTACTCAATCGGAACATTGGGTGTCATAGTGGCAGCACATAACCATGCGCCAAAAGAGTATCAGCTTCATGTCAAAGATGGCGAATCTACAGCAGACACAGCTACTGTAAGCTATTCAGTCCATACATCAAACCCAATTGACTTCTATTGACACACAACAATCCATTTTTTACAATGGCTAACAGATTTTATTCCTTTGCAGGTTACTGTTCTAGATTACCATACTCGTGCGTATGCAACGGTCCAAAATATCCTTGCATCTGCACAAACACCACTCCTGCTCCTTAAGAATGTTCTCCATAATGGACCAAGAGGAACAACACTCATAAAAACAACGCCATCCACATTCATTGGCAGTCTCAATGACGAGTATGCAAGAACAGCTCTACAAAATATTGTCTCTTCCAATCTCCAGGTAAGGAACAAACCCTTAATTTATTTCAAACATGAAGACAATTACATTGCACAATAACTAGACAACGGTATCGAATCCATACTTAAATTTTCATTTTCATTGCAGGTGACTGGCACTTTGAAAACAAAAAATGCTTATCTTGCACCATACCAGCTACTCTACACCGTATGTCACCAGCCAGCATCAATGCTGTTACCATCCACCACCACCAATGCCCACTGCCTTCCATGTGCAAAAAGATCAACCTTTGCTTACGAACCCTTCTTGCAATGTATAGTGCACACGGAAGATGACATTGTGGATTGCACCATGCATGGACAGCTCCTTGAACAACACTTCCCCGGCTTAAAGAAATACCGTTTGAAGACTACAAAATGAACCTGTCTGAAGTTGTCAGCCTCTTGCGAGTGTTTGAAATTGAAGGCACCTTTACAATAGCAATGAACAATAACATCCTTTCCATTGCAACACAATACAATGGGGTAAGCTCCTAATACCTACTAACTCGTATTCTTTCCAATATAAAAAAAACATAGTTTCGGAACATTGTTTTGCAGCACTCGGCCCTTAACAAACTTGTTTATTGTAAAATGCAGGTGCACTAAGCCTCTAAGAGTTCGTTGAAAGTTTTGGCTCTTCACATACTCTTCTCTATTTTTGGCAAAAAAATATGCAAACCGTTTTGCAAAGAAGAGAGATTTTGTTTTTGGACATATACACATCAACTTTTTGTCAGATACATTCGTACTAGCAAAATAGATTTGGTTTATCGAATTGTACTGTTCGCAATTTTTTGGGCCAGAAAAAAGAATACTATGCTGCAAAAAAAAGAATCGCAATGTTTGTTGTTTTTTTTTTGGCAACCACCACTTATAAACAATAGAATGCTGTTAAGACTTTACTTCCTACAATATAGACATTATCAATTTTAGATATTCAATGTTGACAATTCTAGTTATTGATTATGTATATGTTAAAGTTGTGATCTAGATATATCTTATGCTACTAAACACATCAACTAAGTTAAAGCAGGAGAATTGTCATGTCAACTGGTTTCTTATAACATCTATCATAAAACTTTGAACAGCAGACCATTACAATACTAAAACAAACAAAAAATGTTTACAAGCCTTAGAAACAGCTTACCATCTCTGAAAAGTCCAATTAATTTGATAATGCCCATGAATATTTATACTGCCATCTGCATAAATTAATCATTTCCCTTTGCAAAGCTACTGACCCATTGTCTTCTAGCTCTGCTTGAACTTGCCCAGATAAAATCTTTGGGTAAGTGTTCCAAGTTGAAGATAAAGAACCCTCCTGAAGATAGTTGTCCTCACAAGGTGATCCATCCAGCTCCTCCACCTTAAAAATTTAATAATTATTCCCCATACAGGCTGTATGATTCTCAAGTACAGATTCTCTGATTAGGCTATCAGCAAAACCATCACCTGAGAATGAAGCCAAATGAGGGCATAGTTTCAAAAAAGGAATTAGTCATTGAAGAAGACAATATATTATCTCTTGTTTGTTCACCATTCTTCTGCTCTGTTCCATTTTTCTTCACAATATGGCATAAGACAAAAATATCCTGTAAATGCATAGAAAAGGACAATTAGGATCCATGTCTTCCTTCATAAATTTGTATGTTCTCTTTCTCACAGCTTCTTTGTCAAATGTTTCACTGCTTTTCATATTCCTGGAATCCCGTTCCACAAGGTAAGGGTTTGAATTCAGAACTATTGAGAAAAGCATATATCATTGTAGCAGGGCTCTGAGAGTTACGCCCTTTTAGGGATGCTTGTTTATCTTGTCTGTGATTGAAATTCTTGGCTGCCTCAGGACTCTGTCGCAAAATCTTTTATACGGTTCTATTCCTAAGCAGATGGGAAACCTCACAAGCTTCGTTGCATTGTAATAAGTAGATAATAATTATGCTTACTCCAACTCCATCGAAGTCTGAATTTTTTATACTGACATTGTGTATGCTAATTAGGAACATTAACTCCAACCATCTTTCTGGTACACTCCTACGGAAGATTGCAGACTTGAAAAACCTGTAGCAGCTGTATGTATTTATCAACTTTTCGAAGGTTCCTTGCAATTCCCACAAATAGTCTATCCGGCAGACACACTCATTTGGTTGCATATGAAACTTTTTAAAATAAGCAGATAATAGTTATGCTTGCTCCATCTCCATTGGAGTGAATTTTTATGAGACATTGTGTATGCTATTCAGGATCATTCACTCCAACCATATTTCTGGTACACTCCCACCGGAGATAGGAGACTTGAAAAAATTGAACAGTCTGTATGTATTTATCAACTTCTGGAAGGAGCCTTGCATTTCCCATAAATAGTCTACCCAGAGACACTTATCTGTTGCATATGGAACTTCTTCAAACAAGCAGATAATAGTTATGCTTATTCCATTTCCATTGAAGTGTAAATTTTTTATGATGACATTATGTATGTTATTCAGGAGTATTTACTCCAACCTTCTCCCTGGTACCCTCACACCGAAGATTGGAGACCTGAAAAATCTGGAGACGCTGTATGTATTTATCAACTTTTGCAAAGATTCCAGCAATTCCCACAATTAGTCTATCCGTTCATGTTTTTTTAGAAGATCACTGTTAAGATTTTGTTTGTTCTCTGTCAAGTTTGGAATTATTGGCTTAAGTGCATGACAGAAATCCATTTCAAACAATTATTGCTATCCTTTCTTACACAGGTAACAAAATGTCTCAGAGAAATCTGGTCTTCAAGACTGGTGCTACTGTTCCCTTGTTTTGACCCAACTTTTGGTTGGGCATCACATCCCTGATCTTGTACACTATTTGAGGTTTGCGATTTGCAATTGTCCAGTTTCTAGGTTCTTTTGCTAAGACTAGATTGGGATATATCATAGATTATTATATTTCCCTTGAGAAGATTTTTCCACACATATCTAGATCAATAAATGACATAACATTCCTGTTGAGAATCTTCATTAATTTTCCCCCATCAAAACAGCTATCCTCAGCTGGGCAGTAAATCTTAACAGTTCTCCTATGAGATGTATAGCTTCCTAGATTTGAATCTTGAAATGGAGAGGTAGCCCACAGTTTTAGGACAAGATTTAAGTTTGGAAAAGTTTTAATCGGAGTCATCATCCTTGTAATGCTCATTTATCACTGTGCCATACCGGATGACTGATTTACAACATTCTTATTGACAGAGGTACATGATGCTTGCAAAAAGGACATGAGTAATATGATCTTGTCACGGGGCACATATAAAGAAACTTGCACTAAAGTAGGGATATGATATAAAACATGAACAACACTCAACTCTTCAAACTCGTATTATTCTGGTTGGCATAGCAAAACGTGTAATTTTATAGTGGTATACAAATCCATCTTAGAAACAAGAATTTCGTTAATTAAAATTGATAACCTAATCATGCAGTAACCTCTGAAAATATGCATGCTAATAAGCTATATTTTCAGGGCGACAATAGCTTTGTATCAGTAAATTTACAATCATGTGTGTCAAACTATAACGACTCAAAGAAATTTATAAACACAACCCATAAATCTACAATTGGCACAAGAACAAAAAAGACAATAGAAGAGAATTTTGAAAACTAACCTGGTATGTTTCACTGCTGGTTTCAGCAACCTCGTCCAAATTATTAGAGCCAACTAAAAAAAGACAATGTTTGGGAACAGCGTTTGATAACAATCATACAAATATTTCCAGTCAAAACTCTCGATAAGAGAGATTCAACTTCCCTGGTATTCATGTATACAAAATCTGCCATCCATTCTGATCTGTTTGGTCGATCCTCTTCATTTTACCATCATTGTCAACGCAGCTGTTTAACTACAAGCACAGTAGTTGTAATGTATTTTCAAATGCATCCTCCTCAAATGGTTATCATCGTCTAGGATTTCGCAAAAGCACTTGTATGAAAGCTTTCTCGCCACGTTTACAGAGAGTGCAAGATGTGGAGGCACTGCTAAGACACGTGCACAATTAAATTTATTTAACAGAAAAAAAAAATATGATTAATGTATATATAAAATATGTAGTGATATGGAAGCACTGCTAAGACACATGCACACAATTAAATTTATTTAACAGAAAAATAAGATATGATTAATTTATTTCTAATAGTTTATTAATTTGTTTATCTATTTTAGTTTTCTATAGTATAAAAATCCTAGGAAAAGAACAAATTAACTAGAATATTACAGTGATTTGCAATTGTCCAGTTTCTAGGTTCTTTTACTTCTACAGTTTTGTTTATCTGTAATTATAACCTTGTAATAATTTTTTTTAAAGAATATAGTTATGAAATTAGCAAGTCTGACAGGGTTTTTTTCTATATATATATATATCATAAAATTAAGATTAATTAAAGTATTGACAAAATTTAGTGATATATAATTGTTGGAAAAATTAAATGCTGCGAGCTGTTTGTCCTTTGAGCCATACGCTCACCTACCACCTTTGACGAACAGAACAGCTAGAAACATTAATTCGGGTAGGTGAGATTTTTGAATTTTGATGCAGTGATTGCTCCAGGCATTGTAGTATGCAGCCATTAGAGCTGCAAGTTTGAAGTTTAATAGTTTATTTGAAGTTTTAAGTTTTTAGGGTAAATTTAGGGTTTTCTGGTTGAAGCTGAATGCTCCCAGATTTTGTAAATGTTTTAATCAAAGTTAAATATCAAGCAAAGAGGCATACTCGAATCTATTGTTCTTCCCCTCTACATTGCATTTGAGAAGATCCTTGTTGAATATTTTAAATTTTGAGTGTTTGTTTTTAATCGTGAAGAGTTTCATGTTAAACTGTGTCACTCGGCATCCATTCTTGCCGAGCATTTCCTTTCAAGTGCCGAGTTGCCCTTCAGGTGCCGAGCTCACTCGGCTTCTTCAGGTGCCGAGCTCACTCGGCACCCTCCTGTCACTCGGCACCTTTCAAGTGCCGAGTAAAACTGGCACTCGGCACCTTTCATGTGCCAAGTAAAACTGGCACTCCGCACCTTTCATGTGCCGAGCATTTTTAAGTGCCGAGTAAAACTGGCACTCGGCACCTTTCATGTGCCGAGCATTTTTTAAGTGCCGAGTTAAAATTTTTAAAAGTTTGCAAATTTAAATTTTAATATTTCCCACAATAATGTGGATAGGCATCCTGTTTTTCAAAAAAAAAATTTGGTGATAGTTAATTATTCAAAGTTTTTTTTGGCATTCTAAAAGATTTGATCTCAACATCATCTAGGTGTGGACAATATAGACTCTGCCATTAAATCAGATGCCTTTTAGCTCAATATTATCTTTCAAATGTGAAACAATATTTTATTTTTAAAAATGATATCATAGATTAGATGCATATTTTTATGGAGATCTTATACAATTTCTAATAGTCTGATTAAAGCTTTCCCTTTCATGTTCTATGTTTTTTTTGCAAAATTTAATTGTATTTTATGATAATAATCATCAAATACAGCTTATGAAACCATCAAATTTGGGTCCTAAAAAATATTTTGATATCTTCTTTTGTACGCTAAATTTGTTGCAAATGACTACAAGTTTAGAAGGCATTTTTAACAGAATTTATTTTTGACTTGAGCTGAAAAGATTTCCACAATCCATCAATTGTAACAGTAGCTTCAAAGAGACCTTTAACATCAGCATTATGGGGTCATAAAAAGCTACAGTTAAAGAGTCCACTTTGTGATAGAATTGACAAATATAGCAATGATTGAAATCATAATAATATGCTAAATTTGTTGTACATGATTATAAGTGTAGAAGGCATGTTTAACAGTCTATTTTTTATAGAATTGAAGCCCACCAACTTTGAGTAGTAAGATCATATTATGTCTAATATTGTGAAATAATGCTAATATATATCACAACAAGTCACATGAGATTCACAAAAAAAAGTGACAACTATAATTGAGTGATAATGTAAACACTAAAACGTGGCAATCAGATCCCTCAAATCACTTTTAATGTGGCAATGCCTTGACTGAAATCACTGTCAACGAACATGAAATGAAATTAACATGTAAAACCATTATTATATATAGAAATCGATGTGTAATTTGTAATTTTCCTGCCATGTTTCATTTGCAAACTGGTCTTGAGAATTTCTATTCTTATCCTATTTTCCTATGTAAAACTACGAAATGGATCATTAATTCAATAATTTAATTTCTCCACGCACCTGTTGTTGTGTTGGTCTGAATTACGCTTTGCTGCAATTATAGTGCTCTTGAAATGACTTACTTCAACAAATGATTAAATAATTAGGAGTTCAAATCGTAATTAACTTAAAATATATTTCGATATAATATTTTGTTCTATTACAATATAAGAGAAGAAAATAAACTTGAACTGGTTTTTAATATTTATTTTAATCTTGATGACTATTGATCTCAGATATTTTATATTTTTATAAGTTACTATTCTCAAGTGTTATATTTTTATGTAAACTAAAATTTAATACATATTTGTTTGAATTATTTTAGTATATGAAGGAGATTTAATATAAATATGATAAACTTTAATAATTTGTATTTAATTTTAGTTTACATTAAAAAGATGATAAAAATAAATTGGTAAAAAAAATTATTTTTCTACTATTTCAATACAAATATTTTCTTTTTTATATTTTAATTTTTTTAGCATATTAATAAAATAATTTGAGATATATTATTTAATAATTATATTTTTAATATACTATAATTAAAATTAAAATTTACGAAACTAAATAATGTATTATACAAAAATTAGATATAGATTTTTTATAAAATGAAAATTATATTATAGATAAAATTGAATTGTTATTTGCTAATAAGTAAATTTATATCATTATATTTAATTGATTTATTGTATATAAGATATCTAGGATCTACAATTAACATTCATTTTCAATCATACAACTATCTTCTACAAGCTACAAATATCACATGTAATCTATCATAACAAAATTCCTCTATCTTTGATTCTCCGGTAAAATATCACGTGTAATCTATCATAATTCTACATAAGTATGAATTGCTTAAAGGCACAAAATAAAACAATAAAATCTTTATAAAAATTAAATTTTTTTTATAATATATCTTGAACGAAGAATATCTTAGAAACAAATAGTCATCCAACTTAAAATATATATACATAATTAAATATATAAATATTTTTTCAATAATTAAATATTATTTCTTATAATTTATTTAATTATAAGTATAAAATATTAATTTAATTCTATAAATTTTAATTTAAAATGATAGTACATTAAAAATAATTATTGAATAATATAAGTTAGTTGATGTAAAATATAAACATAAAAAAATTACTATTTATCAAAATGATAAAAATACTAAAAAAAGTCTTGTTAGATTAAAAAAAATTAAAATTAAAACTGTTTAAATATATTCATTCAAAATTTTAAAAAATTACCAATTTATTTTTTATGGGAACTTTTACTATTCTTATATTTAAAAAAATCTTAATATTTGGGTGAGGGTTAGGATCTTAATAGTATTTAGGTTTTAGGGTTAAAATTGTCATAACTACTGCTAACCTAGAAAACCCACTATTACTTACTACACTCATTATCATTATACTTAAATTTACACTAATATATAAAGGATAATATTAAAAATCTAGTATAATGATAATTATTCTATAATAATATTCTTTAAATTATATTGAATAATTAATTAATATTAAAAAAATACAATTATTTGATATTCTTAAAAAATGATGTACTATCACTAAGAACAAAAAAAACTAAGAACATTATATAAGTTAATAATAAAAGCTCATAAAAAATATTTTTATTATTTAAATTTTAAAATAATTATGTTTTAAAAAAATGTTTGGTATAAGTTTAAGTATGTGTTGAATATATATAGATAAATCTAAGTTAACAATTAAAAATATATAATTTATATTCTTAAAGGTATAAAATTATGACAAAATATTATTGATATAAAAAAGAGTAAACCACTACTTAATTGAAATTAAGTATAATTATATAAAAATAATAAATTGAATTAACTATGATACTTGCATCTTGATGATTCATGTTAAAAATCTCATATAATCAAATCTATTTGTTTAAGTTTCTTTAATATATTCTTTTATTATAAATCTAAATTTAATGTTAAATTTTTTATGATTTCTATCGATGTTTATATATCAACTTGGAGGTAATTTGAATTTCTATTTATTAAATTACTATAATAAGTTGTTTTACAAAAAAAAATATATAGAATTTAGTATGTTTTAAATTTATTGATTTTAGCTAGTATAGAATTTTTAAAATAATTAATTATGTACCACACAAAAATATTATTAAATAATTAAATAATTTAAAAATATAATATTAAATAATTATGTTTTGAATTTTTTAAATATAATTATTATATATTAAACTTAGTTGGCAAATTTAGTTAAGTATACTATGCAATCCTATACACTATTAGAAAACATAAGAACTAAATCAATCTTAATGGGAAGAAATATTAATTGGTAAATACATTAATAAATTTATCTTATCTTATCATATCTTATAGAATTTTAAAATATGTAAAATATAAGATTAAAAAAATTGAAAATTATTTTAATATATTTAAGATATATTTACTTATCTAATATTATGTAAAGAAGATAATATTTAAAAGTTAAAATCATTAAATATATTCACTCTAAATAAAATAGTATTTTTACCCATCTAATATTATTTTCAAATTATTTATAAAAATTAATACTATTTAAATATATTCACTAATGAAAAAAATAGTAATCTAGCTAGACAGATTAATAAAAATTTATTTAAATAAATTTATTTAAATAAAAATTACTTTTAGTTAAAAACTATTATAGATGTACAACTTTAAGATTATATTATTAATCTATAATAATTTATATTTCAATAAAATTATCAATTCAATTTACTATATAATAATAATATTTTTAAAAATTAAAAAAAAAAATTGTTTAAAAATATGATCATAAATTATTAAAATATGTTTAAAAAATTAAAATGCAAACATTAAAAATATAATATATTATTTTTAAAATATATAACTTTTCATGTTTTCCATAAATAAAATATATAATATTAAAATTATCTAAAAAAAAATATAGTAAACATTAAAAAATCATTTAAATCAAATAATATTTTCACCCAATGAAACTAACTATGTGGATCATATGTCATGCAAAATTACAGGAACAATTGTCAACACTTGGCACATGGCATTAAAAAAACTCAACCCCACTTTTGAAGTGTAAATGAAAACATCTCATGCATAAACAAATTACAAATATTGACACTTCTTATATAAAACTTCAAATATAGATGCTCCTTTGCATTTGCAAATAAATATAAATTCATGCAAAGCAATGACCTAAAAATAAACTACAATAATATATTTGCTTCCAATACAAAAGGATCTCATACATAATTATATTTTATAAAGAAAAACAAAGTTCTCTTTAATAACAACTCTACCCTTCAAATGACTTACTTCAACAAATGATTAAATAATTACGAGTTCAAATTGTAATTAACTTAAAATATATCTTGATATAATATTTTGTTAGAGAGGAAAATAAACTTGAATTGGTTTCGATATTAAGACATGCCTTTTTAGGCTTAATGATATTTTTTTTATATTAATTGGTAGCCAAAACAAGGGATATTTTTTTACAAGGATAATTTTATTTATCTATGAACATAATTAAAAGAGAGTATATTTTTATCATCAACTTTACTATCAAGATCATAAATAGCATTTTTAAAATGAACAACTTTAAGATTATATTACTAATCTATAATAATTAAAAATTAAAAATTATAAAATTAAATTAATATTACAAATAAAATTACATTTAGAATATTTTTTATAAAATTAAAATTTATAAAAATCAAATTTGTATTTAATACCTAAATGAGTTAATCATTCTTCTTTACCTCTCTACTAATGTTCTACCTATATTATGATTGATAGCTTATAACTTAATCATAGACAAACATTAGTCAACTAAATCAAATTTCCCATTCATTAATTATATTTTTTGTTTCCTTATAATGAACATAAATTTCATTCTTGTAATATATCACATTTTCCAATAAACATTATTTAATCCAGATATAATTATTAGAATTAAATTAACATAAAAATATAATAACTATATAATATTATGCATTACATTTATTTATATTCATTATTTAATTGTATATTTACTTTGCATATAGTCCATATTGTTATTTATAGAAACAGTCACTTAATTCTTCCAAGGAATCTATCTTTGACAAAATAAAGATAACTAAATTTACAATATATATTTCAATAAAATTATCAATTCAATTTACTATACAATAATAACATTTTAAAAAAAAATTAAAAAAATTGTTTAAAAATATGATCATAAATTATTAAAATATGTTTAAAAAATTAAAATGCAAACATTAAAAATATAATATATTATCTTTAAAGTATATAACTTTTCATGTCTTCCATAAATAAAATATATAATATTAAAATTATCTACAAAAAAATATAGTAAACATTAAAAATCATTTAAATAAAATAATATTTTCACCCAATCACACTAACTATGTGGATCATATGTCATGCAAAATTACAGGAACAATTCTCAACACTTGGCACATCGCATTAAAAAAACTCAACACCACTTTTGAAATGTAAATGAAAACATCTCATGCATAAACAAATTACAAATATTGACACTTCTTATCTAAAACTTCAAATATAGATGCTCCTTTGCATTTGCAAATAAACATAAATTCATGCTAAGCAATGACCTAAAAATAAACTGCAATAATATATTTGCTTCCACTACAAAATAATTTCATACATAATTATACTTTATAAAGAAAAACAAAGTTCTCTTTAATAACAACTCTAAGATTTAAATAATCTCTTCAATCCTCATGTTTATAACTAACCATTCAACCAACAACCACCAAGCAATAAAATTCAATCATCAATGTAAGAAAACTATACTTTTTGCTATGATAAAACCATCAACCTTTGTAAATTATTAAAATTAATAAAATCTAGATTTCAAATTCATACATCCACGCTCTGCATGTCTACTGCAAAGTCTTAGTCAATTTATTGATACATTGATTTCAAATAGCAGTTGAAAATTTATTACCTAAACATAAGACCTAATTTCATAACATAAAGCAGGAACTCCTACTGTGCACAGCTCTTGTTTATCCTTTTCTTGCTCAGAATAAATATAAAATCGATATTGACTATTCAACCCATTAAAATATAAACCAAAAACTCTACGCATTAACTCTCTTTACCATTAAGAAATCAGTGTTAACGCTTTGCCTAAATACATTGCGAACATTCTAGACGTACAAAATGTTGAGCTGTGCAGTTGAACAGTCAAACCTCTTTCTGGCTATTTAATCAGGCTGGGAAAAGCTTTGCTCAAACTGAAGTTGTACGAATTGGCTATTTACATTTGTTAGTTGTGAAGTTGAACGATTGGCTATTTAGATTTGTTGGTAGAGAAATGGATGCCAGGCGAATGGAAGCGGTTACTGAAGCTCCTAAGGTCATGATTAAATTACTTATAGAAATGGATGTATTTTCCTTGTATACATAGCAATTCATAATCTCATATTTCTTATCCCTAAAGAAATGTTGGTAATGTGTTTTACTATCTTACAGCAGGCAGTCATGTTTTACGATGTGATTTACTATCTTAGAGAAACAAACACACATGGGAATTCTCAATCACTTCTCTCTTCAGTCGGATTTCGGATTTTCATAATTTATAATTTGTTCTAGGCATCAAAGAGAGGCAAATGAATTTTTTCGCATGGATTTTATGATGTGGTGATGATAACTGCCTGACACTATTCTGCTGAATACAGGCGGCTACGGTAATACGGGTAGGTTCTCAAGTATGGATGGAAGATCCTCAAGTGGCCTGGATCGCTGGAGAAGTTGTGGAGATCATTGATCAGGAGGTTATCGTTCAGACGGTTGATGGAAAGCTGGTTAGTGATCAGTATAATTTTTAATGACAAGCCGTTTGGAGAAATGAAGCTATATTGATATATATTACACTCAAGCTAGGGAAATGCTGCAAAGTTATTATAGTTAGAGTAAAATTACTGAGAAATATAGTTGTTAATCATATTCCATGCTTCATCTTTTGGAAATCCAAATATTCCATGCTTCTGCTTATGTGCAGCCGCCTGTAAACTTGTCAAAAGTACACCCAAGAGATTCTAAAGCATTGCCGCAAGGAGTGGAAGATATGACAGAACTTGCTTATTTGCATGAGCCAGGAGTTCTACAAAATTTGGCATCTAGATATAAATCAGATCAAATTTACGTGAGTTGTCGAGGTTCTCTTTGAGTTACCCTATTATTATTTAGTTATATTTAGATAGCTCTATATCTGTTTGCTCTTCAGTTATAACACGGTTCTAAGTTTTTTCTCTTCTTTAAAGTGCAATACATATGCTTTTGAATAAACCGCAGAAGTGTGTTACTAAAAGCAACATTTCTATGGTGGCGTCATGTGTTATCTGACAGACCTACATTGGAAGTACATTGATTGTCATCAATCCTTTTAGAAGACTCCGGCAATTATATGGTACTCAAATGATGGTTAAAATACAAAGAGGCGAAACATTGCAAAGGGTTAAGTCCTCATGTTTATGCTGTGGCAGAAGCTGCATACAGGTATGCCTCTCCAATTTTCTCATTGGAGTGGAGCCGGGAGACTCTGTTTGAATATATATCAATTTAAGCTTTTTATGGATACAGGGCGATGATCAATGACGAGAAAAGTCAATCCATTCTGGTGAGTGGAGAAAGTGGGGCGGGTAAAACAGAATCCACCAAAAGGATTATGGAGTATCTTGCTTATAAGGGAGGCCGAGCAGCAAATAAGGAGATATCCGCCAAAGTGCTAAAAGTAAGAAATAATAAGCATTTTGCTTGTGAATGGGGTGCAAAGAATTACTGCGCTGTTTCTGCAGCAATTAAGAAGTGCTGTGATCTCAATCTTATAAATACCATATGTTTTCGTTCGTCTTATTATGTGATCATTATCTGATTTTCTTTTTTATTCCTGCAGTCAATTCCTCTTCTGGAAGCTTTTGGAAATGCAAAAACTGTTCGGAATAACAACTCCAGGTTAATAGTTCTTTTAAGATTGTCGAATGCATGCATAATGGAAGGAAATTTGAATATAAGGAGTTTCTAGAGCCTGAGTTGTTTATACGAGAATTGGCTTTGGCTCTTTGAATATCGAGTACAATTTCTTCTCATAAAAAATTGTCTTCTGACTAAGGTGCACATTTCACGCAGTCGTTTTGGTAAATTAGTTGAGCTACAATTTGACAAAAATGGAAGAATATCAGGAGCTTATGTTCGAACATTCCTACTGGAAAGGTCTCGCATTTGCAGATTTTCAGATGAGGAGAGTAACTATCATTGTTTCTATCTTCTCTGTGCTGCACCCCCAGAGGTAATTGTGATTACAATCGATCATTCAAATAGGTTTACTGTTTTATTTATATGTTGCATTCTCAATCTATTTATGACTGATTTGAAGTTGCAGAATGCTAACAATAGCGGAACCATTTTTTAAATAATTTTCTTCATTTTTGGTTTCAGGATATTGAAAAATATAAGTTGGGACTTGAAAACTCGTTTCATTATTTGAAACAGTCGAACTGTAATGAAGCTAAACGTTACCGTGCAACGCGAGAAGCAATGGAAGTTGTTGGAATCACTCCTGAAGAACAAGTATATGATTGACATTTTTTACAATGAGAAATTCAAATAGTTACATCATTTTAGAACACAACCTTTCAAATGTTTACAGTTTTTCTGAATCAACTGATGTTTTCAGGATGCAATATTTAGAGTTGTGGCAGCTATTCTCCATTTAGGTAATGTGGATTTTACTCTGGGGGAGGATAACGATTCTTCTAAGCTAAAAGATGAGAAAGCTAGGTTTCATCTTAAGATGGCAGCCGATTTATTCATGTATGGTTCCTTTCTAAAAAGATGATTTGGATATTATACATTTCTATAGTACCCTTTCAACCTTGAGTGTGTACTGATTTGTTTTTATATTCTCTTAGGTGTGATGATAACAAACTAGAAGCCTGTCTTTGTAAGCGTGTCATTGGGAGTCCAAAAGAACCCATCACAACATTTCTTAAGCCAGCTGATGCAGTTACCAGCCGAGATGCACTGGCAAAATTAGTATACTCACGATTATTTGACTGGTATGATATACCATTTGTGAGGCACGCTTTATTTAGAGCAAGATCTCAAAGACGAATGCAATTGGAGAGTGAAGCATATTTCTCAGATTTCTCTGCTTAAGACAATGCCACTTGTATTGGATGCAGGCTGGTAGATAAAATAAATAAGTCAATTGGCCAGGATCCTAACTCAAAGACTATAATTGGAGTTCTCGACATGTGCGGTTTTGAAAGTTTTGAGAAGAACAGGTATCTTTTATTCGTAGACAGCAAGATTCTTTCTCCATTTATTGAAATCATGCCTTCTAGCTGTCGTCGCTGCAATTTAATGAGTTATATATGAAACCTTTTCGTATTGTGAAATGTGTATGTATCATATGGAAATCTTAAGTGACCTAAGGGAAACCTACTTCTCTTCTACATTACAGTTTTGAACAATTCTGTATGAATCTTGCAAACGAGAAGCTGCAACAACACTTCAATCAGGTCAGAAAGTTCCATATCTATTAAATTATTGGTATTTTAGATGGAAATATAATGTGTATATTTTGTTTTCCTCAAGGTACATTTTCTTTAACCATTTTAATACCGTTTTGTTGCATACAATGTTTACTTTTTTCATGGATTTTTGTATATACGGTACAGCACGTCTTTAACATGGAACAAGATGAATACAGAAGAGAAGGAATTAATGGGAGCGGCATTGAATTTTCTGATAATCAAGATGTTTTGGATCTAATTGAAAAGGTCTTTTTGATATCCATTTCATTTGCTGGTTTCATGTAGATGCAAATAAAGGATGCATGGTTAAATACACATTCAATGTCTTTATCAGGGCTCCCGATAAACATCTTGTTTACAGTTAAAACAGTTTTGTTAACTCTTTTTTAAAGCTTCAAATACTAAAATCGGTTCTATACAATGGAGTTCTTATGTAGTAAATATTTAAAACGAATGATCCCTTCTCAACTGAACTTGTAGTGCTTTGTCTAAATCTTGCATTTAGGAGAACACAAACTTTTATCTATCCAAGGCTAGGATCATAATGCAATTGTATTTTGTATATGCAGAAACCAGGGGGAATTATTGCTCTCCTAGATGAAGCCTGGTATGTTCATGTAACCTTTGTCCCTACAATTTTTTGAGATGTCCATTCAACATCATATGATATGCCCTTTTTCCTCGCACTTGTGATTGTTTTATTCGTAAAATTGTCAATGGCATTTCTATTAACTATGCAAAAAAGACATGATGAATGGAATGAAAATAGGAGTGATATTTTGTTATGCTATGAGGACGGGATATAATGAATGGAAATTTGTATCTCAGTTGTTCAACAAAATAGGATTTCTACACGAATCAATAGAAATTGAATAAAGATGAGAGCACACATTGGACTTCAGCTGTGAAACAAAGATTTGGTCATAATTGCTTCTCCAATAGGAAAAATAGGAAGGCTTCGATCGACGATCATTCACTTAATATTTACATTAATTAGATGATGAAATTGGATATACTCCAAAGTTCAAACAAATAGGGAGTTTTGTGACAAGTCACTCATAGAAACCTTATTTCTGCTTATAGAATTCAAAGACAAATGACAAATAGGATATAATAGGAGGAATGAAAATTAAGATGGAGTTATACAATTAATTAATGGTGATGAATATAATTTATTTTTCCTTTGGGGTTTTGTATATGGTATTATGAATGTTTTGTTTGATTAGCAATAAGAAAATAGAGGAGTCTTGCATTGGATTTAGTGAACGACCTAAATCATACACACTAAGTATTGGCTTCTAGGCTTAAAGTATTAAACACTCAGAGTTGAATGACATTCTCCAGACTTAATTTGTTTCTTAGTGTGTGTGGTATAAGGAGTGCCTAAATTTAGATGTTATGTTTTCATATCAATTTAGAAATGGATATGTGATAATTTATGAGTGCCTAGGTCATGTTGATACTTAATTACTATTACAAAGAGATTGAGGCCAATGCTTAGAAGTGTTTTGTGACAATGACATGTAAATAAAGTTTTCTTTTGGCTTTATAGTGTATTACCAAAGCCAACCCATGAGAACTTTGCACAAAATCTTTACCAAACTTTCAAGAATAATAAGCGGTTCATCAAACCAAAAGGTTCTTGCACCGACTTCACAATTCGTCAGTATGGTGGTGATGTGAGAAACTACTTTTAACTCATATTTATTATACCTCACTTTTACAAGTCTAGCATTTCTATCACAAGAATGCTCATCTCCTCTATCTTATGGATCTGACAGGTTACATATCAGACTAATTTGTTTCTTGACAAGAACAATGATTATGTTGTGGTAGCGCATCAAAATCTATTAAGTTCTTCAAAATGTATCTTTGTTGCGGGTCTCTTTCCTGCTCCACCCGAAGAACCTTTTAAAAATGCAAATTTCTTCTCCGTTGGTACACGCTTCAAGGTGGGGTGGATGTTTTCTTAAACGCTAGTGGCAATGCACTTTTTGTCTTTTATATTTTTATTCAATTTTTAATTATTCTATCTATATTATTCCTCTTACTATCATATCTTCCCCTTAAAAATTTTACATCTTAGAACTTGCAATAGATACTGATCTGCACCTATAATTTATTTTCCATGAGTAATCTTCTAAAGTATTGAGATGTTAATTTTTTATTTTTTTTGTTCAGGAACAACTGCAATCACTCCTAAACAAACTAAGTTTAACAAACCCTTACTATATACGATGTTTGAAACCAAACAAAGAGCAAGAGCCATGTAATTTTGAGAACCACAATATTCTACAACAACTACATTGTGGGGTAAGCTTTGACCATATATTTCTACATCTAATCCTCTGATTTTGTATGTATCTAGAAAGTAGGCTTATTTCCTTTTTTAATGACTAATGAGATTTCCAGGCCCAATCATTAAGATATAATTCTTAAACATAGAGTTTTCATTAGAAGTTACGCTTCAACTGTATTGTAGGGTGTCATGGAGGTCATCAGAATCAGCTGTGCAGGGTACCCTATAAGGCTAACATTTGATGAATTTGTTTACCATTTTGGTATGCATGCCCCCAAAGCCTCATATGCGAGGTATGTTTTTTATATTCTATAACAGTGCTTTCTTAGAAAAGCTTGGTAATGGTCTTCTTGAAATTTGATACACTGTTCAATTTAGATAATTGTTACTAAAATATCAGTTTCTAATTTTTAGTTCTATTGATCACATATTGTAGCTACGATGAGAAAACTGCAATCAAAAATTTATTGGAAAATATGGGTCTCCAACACTATCAGGTATGTCCAATTGTATGTCTTCATAATTCAAATCATTTATTTATTTTACATGTCTTGCAAAACTATATTACATGTTAAATTGAAATTTTCATTTGATTAATGTAGCAAATCAAATTATAATGTAGCATTTTAGCTTGTCGAATTCCAACACTTTTCCACTAAAATATCTCATGACTTGAAAAAATTTCCATTCATAACATGTCATGATGCCTCTTGCACTTCTAATTTTGTAGTTGTTGATATTTACAATTATTCAAATTTCAAATACACTACCCACTTAATTATTCAAGAGAAGTTTTTTTCTCCAATTTTAATTTTCATAATAGCTTATATTCTACAAATGCCACCAAATAGCAATTCGTAAATGCCTTGTACAGTTCTATGTTCACAACTTACCCAGTTAGTCATTATAGAATATTTTATCTTTCTATTTAATATTAGATCAATTGTTATGATGCATATGCTAGCACAATCTAGTAGTCCAATCTATAAATTTTAGTTTCCCCCATGATTTTACAACATGTTATGGTAGTCTAATGAAAGCTAACTAATGCAAACCACAGTCGGCTCTTTTTTATCTACTTCTTTATATTGTAGCTTCAACTTGCGGTGTTATTTATTCTTTATAATTTCATATTTTTTATCAATTAATGACAGTGTTAGGGAAAAACATAAACCAAGTAAAAATGTAGGAATGCTTCCCGTCTTGAATAGGAATTTGTAGGAAGTAGAATTCAGATATATGATTATGTCTCTAAAAATTATTCATGTGTTGCCAAGTCCTTGGATGATGAAGATGCCATAAACCAATTGGGTGCACAACCAATCACTATAAAAGCTGACAGGAAAGGAACCAATAGAAACTGGTTTTAAACAAGCTCCAAAGATAAGGATATAGTGAAGACAATGGTGCCACAACTATCATCAAATGAGAGAGGTCTCTTTGAAAATTGAATAGGGGTCTCCAAACTTGAATAATCCATCACATGCACATGATTAAATTGAACCATGAAATGTCATAAATCAAGTTAAGAAGGAGACTTATGAACATCAATCTATAAATACAATATAGAATAATCTCCAACTGTGACGAAACTATCATCAAAGAGAAATCCCCTCAAATGTGTCCTCCAAATCTAAAATGTGAGACTTCAAAAAAAATAAACTAATGTACATGGAAAAGAGGAATCCCAATTAGGAAGACAAAGAGATGAATTATCCTTCTTAACATGTATAAGAGTCTTAATCAATGAAGGTACACCAATTATCTTTGTAGGTAGAGAGGAGAAACTTGAGATTTTGATGCACTCCCAAGAAAGATTTGAATAGAATAATGTGAGAAATAAAGACACAATTCATTCCCATGTTTATTTCTCCCATAATATTTACATCTAAAACTATTATACATGATTCACTCCTCGATAATCTCCAACTCAATAATCTAGATTTTATACTACATGTGCTAGCACAATCCAGAACCCAAAATTGGTGCCAAAGACATCCCTAGAAAAATTAGTTATAGAGATCACATAGTACCAATATTGACCTGATAATCTACAGTAGGATTGTAAGCTCTATGTAGTCACATCCTTATAAACTGTCAAAAATTCCATTTGGCACTAGTTGAAAATATCCTATTTACTACTATCCCACTACATAAATCCAACAGTTTTTTTAATTTTAACTAATTCAAGGCTTATCCTAGTATATAAGTATTGACTCTCTTGGAAAATTAATTGTCCTTGAGCCTCTTGTCAAACACATGCCTGCAAGGAGCAGTCTGTTAGATATTTTCTTGGAATCTTGATCCCTCTTGTCTTTGAAAATACCGACGATATTTTAATGATTTGGTAGTTAATTAATTATAGGTAAGTGTTGAATTTTGAATTATGAGTACAAAATTTGATAGAGTGATACAAAAGTAAGGAATATTCTTCCAATAGTTAGAATATTTTGTATTGAGAAACAAGTACATGTTGAGTTCTAAGTAGAGAGCAAAGAATGTTACAATAATAACAATAGTAGTATAGGGAGGTCTAAGAAACTCCAGACTAGGTGTGATTGGGTGCAGCTCCAGATTACTCTAGAAGTTTGGTGGAGTTCTCAGTAGATCAAGATCATGTGTGGTTGAGTCCAGCTCCAGATCACTATAGATATCAGGTGAGTGCTATATGTATTTTGGGGGTTTATCTCCAATAAGTGATATATCACAGCCAAAAGGCCCTGAGTCTTGAGTTAGTTGAGCATTTTTTTATGGGTATTGAAGTTTTTTGAGTTGGAGACATCAATGTAAAAGACACTAAGAGTTCATAGTATCCACCATCATTTAATTAACATTACTACGATGCCTAAGAAAACAAAATAAAGACGATCAGGGTTAAGAATGATTTTTTGGATCCAGTGGTCAGTGGCCTCACAAATGTTATTAACGTAGCTTAATTTGTAGCCCTCACAAACAACCAGAAGACCTAGTTGAAGGAGACGAGTAGAAAAGATGCAAAATCCCTTAGTTTGAAAGAGACAATCTTTTCTAGAATATAAACAACTAACTATACAAACAAATCTTATAAAATCTTTCAAATAAGTTATAGAGGACTAATAAAGTTATATTTGTAAGCCTCCAGATGATTTGAAGTAATTTTTCAAAACACTCAAATTGAAGGACAATGATTCCATTTTAGATATCCACAGAAGAGTTTATGGTTTAATTTTAGATGTCCAATTGAAGAACTTGAGAGTGTTTGGGTGTGTGGCATATTTATTTGTACCAAATAAAAAGAGGAAAAACTTAGATTCAACAAGGGTAAGATGTGCATCTTTATGAGAAATAATGAATATTCCAAAGAAAATAAGTTAAATAATCTAATCATCAATAAAATAGTGATCAGTAGAGATGTTGAGCTATTAAAAATGAGTCATAGGATTTCTTAGTGGACACCCCTTTGGGTATCTTAGTTATAATTTCTATTGATGGTTTATAATAAGAGTATGGAGGATATAAAGATGATGGTACAACAAGTATCAAGCCCAATAGTCAGCTCTAGAGAGCTCCAACTTCTACATAGGTAGCTATAAAATCATCTCTATAGAACTTTAGATGAAGAGAGAAAAACAAAAAAATAGTCATTGATTCCAATTAGATAGAGCTCCAAACAAATAGATAGAATATAGACAACAAACATATTCAAATATGACTTTCATAGAAAAGTAGTAGTAGTAGTAATGAGAGTTCAGACTCCACTTTTTCCTCCCTAATACTAAGAAATACCAAGAGTCTAAGGAAAATATACCAAAAATAAAAGGAATGGAAATAAATTTAATGAAAATTTAGGTTTTGCATCATTCTCTCATAGTGATCCAGTTTATTTTCTAGAGTATTCTGTGAAAGAAGATAAATGGTGAGGGTATGGACGAGGAAAGAGATCTAATAGAGAGGAATAGAACTTGGGAGCTATCTATTTTGTCTCATAGTAATAAATTTATTGGAGTGAAACAAATCTCAAGGGCATAAAGAAAAATTCATTGTTAATGGGTATAAGCATCGACTTGGTAGAGATTATTATGTGACATTTGCTCCAGTTGCAAGGATGGAAACCATGCAGGCAATCTTAACAATTGCATCCCAATACGAGTGGAAGGTATTTCAAATAGATATTAAGTCTTTCTTCTTGAATGGAGTTTTCAAAGATCTTATGTGGAGTATCCACTTGGGCATGAGATACCAAGGTATTAAAAAAATGTGTATAGGCTAAAGAAATACATCTATGAGCTAAAGAAAGCACCGCAGGCATGGTACAATAGGATTTTCTCATATTTGTTGAGAAATGAATTTATAAGAAACATTGGTGAGCCCACGTTTTGCATCAAGGAAATTGATGGTAAGATTTTGATTGTTGTCCAACTACATATTGAAAAAATATATTGATTGTTGATTGTTGATTGTTGTCCAACTACATTTTGATTTTGATTTTGATTTTGATGGTAAGATTGAAAAAATAATGTGAATCCAACTACATATGAAAGCTTAGTTGGAGATTTGATATAGTTGACAACAACTAGGCCTAATATAATGCATGTAGAAAGCCTAATTTATAGCTTTATAGAGACTCTAGAAGAGATACTTTGGAAATTTTGTAAGAGACTCATGAGGTATGTGAATGAAACAAAAGGATATGGTATTTTTTATTGTGTAGTAAATGAGTTTAGGCTAGGTGCATACATAGTGTATTGTTAAAGTCTACTAGAGTTCTAAGTAACTCCAGATCTAGTGTGGCTGGGTTCATCTTGAGAGTGCTTCAGATAAATTAGTTTGTAAGAAATATTGTAATCTAAGTTTGAAGTTATATGAATTTTATGATTAAATTTAAGAAGAAAATTGCCTGTCTCCAGTTATTTTGTTATTTGGGTTTTATTTTGTGTATGTTCCCAATTGTTTTAAGAAATAGAGAAGCATCTCCTTGTGTTGCATTTTAGGTGATTTGGGATTTTTAATCCTTCATTTGATATAAAATCTTTGTTCTCTATGTATTTTAGAGTTTTAACTCCAATAGACTCTTCCATCATTACATTGTTGTTATATAAGACTCTTGTTGACTACTTGATTAACATGATTATATTGAATGAAAAATTTCCTTATACATCTGAAATGGGGAAGGAATCCCTAAGTAAGCATGATGTTGCAGACATGTATAATCCAAAGATCAGAATAAAAAATTTATTCCAAAGAGGACTAGAATTACATGTTATTATATAATTCATTGAGTAAATAAAAAAATTATTTCCACAAAGGGATCTCTTATTGAAAAATGGTGTCTTGCTTGACAATGATCTATAATTTACCTTTACCTTTATATTTTGATTTCTATATGAACATGACATTTATATGACTTAACAAGAATTTTCCATCTATTGCAATTAACATTCAACTAGGAAATTGAACAAATTATTTTTAATATAAATTACCAACAAAATGAGGAGATACCCTTTCATGATGTTTCTTTTCTCTAAATGTTAAACAACATTTTTTTTTGGAACTATGCAGATAGGGAAAACCAAGATTTTTCTAAGGACTGGGCAAATGGTAGAATTGGATGCTCATATACTTGGGTCTAAAACTACAACTTCAAATATCATACAGGTATTGTTTTTATTTCTTTGACAAATGGGTGATTTAAACCATTGTTGTATCACTTGATCTTGTTGTAGTCTAAGTTTTCAAATTTGGATCTCTAATAATATTTTGAATGGAACTATAGATTTGATATTAAGGAATGGTTTAAGTTAGTCATTACCATGTAATTAATGGAAGAGCCCTCAAAAAATAAATTTCCATAAAAAAGAAAAATTGACAATGTACCTTTTATTTTTGTTGGCCTCTAGAGGGAATGGTATGCTTTATAAAAAATGAAATAGATGATAATAGCAAAAAATAATATAATTTAGACATCAATTTGAAACTGTTTATAATTTTTACATATCTGTGATGTTATCCTTTCTTGTTCTCGTAAAAAGCTTCTCATTCTTAGAAGTTAGATCTAACGGTAATAATTGTATTGTAGAGTACTTAATATTCTAAATTTATAGAACAAATTAAAAGTTTAAATCTATTAATAATTTATTAATTATTGGGGTTCACCACTTAGTATGTTGGTTAAGTGGTGTTTTTGTTTTCCCCACCCACGTTCAAACCCCTATTGGGCCATTGTGATCATCGGCTTGTGCCTTATCTAATCCAATGTGCTCATAGGTTTGGGCCTTAGCTATGCAATAAGGGGACGAGGTCCCCCATTTGTGGCCTCACTATTTCATACCTTCAAGTTAAAAGTGTTTCATAAGGACCTCAAGGACGTTTCATTCCCACATTAGTGGTCATGTTAAAATATTTACAAGAAACTTATTTTTTTAAAATAAATAAGTTCTTAATAATCATAATTGGCATTTGAATTTAGTATCCTTCCTACAATTGATCTGTGATATGCACCAATTCCATTTAATTTTCCATTTTTTAATTTTTGTTAATTTTTGTACAATCTAATACAAATTTCAGTTGACATCTTTGTTTGTAATCAAAACTTATCTTCCCAGGATCCTAAAACTAGGTTGGAAAAACAAGTAGAGGAGCTCACATATGGCTTGCAGCTAGAGAAGAGTATAAGGGTAACAATTCTTCCATCTAAGATTTATGAAAAAATAAAAAAAGTTTCTCAAAAAGAATATTCATTTAGGTGATGAAGTTCTTATATTATTTTTAGTTTGAATATTCAAGCATTCATATTAATTTTGTATTCATCTTTTTCCCTTTGTTCCCTTTTTAACCATTTCTAAGGCCTCATTTGAGTCCATTTAGGTGTTGAAATATTAATTAATGAATAAAATATATGACTAAAGTATGTTGCACCTAATTATACAACTTATGATGCAGAAAGCATATTTACTTCCAAATTCAGATGGTGACATAAGAATTTATTTGTGTTGTGAGTTTATTATTTGATAATCGTCAAATCTCTTTCCTTGTAGGTTGACTTGGAAGCATCAAAATCACAAGTGGAAGCACAAGTTAGAGAAACTAATATCTTGTTAGAAAAGGAGAGAGAGGAAATTAAAAAGGCTATGGAAAAAGAAAAGAACAAATATGTTGACTCCCAAAACCTGAGTGAGGAACGACTTAGAAAGGTCAAGGAGGCAGAGTCAAAAATTGAGAAGCTCAAGAATACATTGGAAGAAATGAAATCGCGGGTTAGAGAAACCAATAGCTTGTTAGAAAAGGAGAAAGATACAACTAAAAGGGCTATGGAAAAATTAGATGAGGATAAGAAGAAATTTTTGAGTTCCAAAAGCTGAGTGAGGAGCAGATTAGAAATGCCAAGGATAAACTTATTCATCAACAACACTTAATCACTACAGCTATTCAAGTAGATTATCACTTTAATTCATCATCAAACATAGTTGGGGTGTTTCTTTTTTTCTTATTTGAATCATTATTTTGAAGAGTCAAATGCAATTGTACCTGATTTTCTAAATATTCTATTTATTCTCTTTTCTAAAAGACTCTTGAAAATGGATATCACGAGCTTGAGGAACCTGATATTTAAAAGTGAGTTTTTGAGTATATTTTTACCTATTTTCAGTCTTTAAAGATGTTTTATTTAATTTTTTGTATGACCATTATCATATATTGATCCTTGCGAGTTACAACTAGAGAGTAAAAAACATTTTTTGCAGGTTACTACTGCGAGCAAGGTATCGATCATCAAGGAGCCTACTGAAATTGAGAATAAGCCACCAAGGCCACTTAATGATATACATGTACTTGGTTCAATTCCCTAAAAAGACTTGAGTCTTTTTCAAGATTTTAACTATGTTTCAGTTGCAATCATCTACCAAACATTGAATTAAATTTTAAGTAGTTATTTCTATAAATCTATTATCTTTTATTATTCCAATTTATGAAAACATAGACACACTTATCAAGTGTGTCCCAAGATATTGGCTTTAGCGAAGGTATGCATGTTGCAGTATTATTTATTTACAAGAAACTTTTTCATTGGTACTCATTTGAAGCTGAAAGAACCAATGTGTTTGATTGTATCATTCAAATGATTAGATCTATAGTTGATGTTTATATAATTTTTTATGAATATAATTCTTTTACTATTTATTTTTAAGATTGATTATTTTTTGTAAATGAGAGTTGACTCGATAACCAAGTTTACTATAAAGAACTAGGTTGGGAAGATACTAGATCTATGAAAATGACTCCAAACAAAATACAACTACTAAATTTTTTAAACAAATGAGATGTAACTTACCTTTTCTATTGTTTTCATTTGGAAATTTATAATCTTCAAGCGATTGTGTATCATTTGATCATGTCATGTTTACTTGCAAATTATTCATGTGTCATCTGTCAAGGTATCATATATTTCAGTAGCAAGAACCTTTATTTTTATTACTATACCATGAAAATTATACAATCTCAAGGGTTCATTATTTCTAGCTTCTCTTTTTCTTTCAAAAGATCGTCATTATAGAAAGAATTTACTTAACACTAAAATCTTGCTTCTCTTGCTTGGTCCTAAAATTGACCAATTTGTCATATAAATTGAATCCTCTTGAATGATGAAGTGTTAACATGATAATACTAACATGTTGTTTCTACGAGATATTAGTCACAACTCTTTTTTGAGATTCATGTGCTATTATATCATGATCTACTAGTTATACTATTAATATATCATCCTAGTTATAATAGAAATAAAGGTTAGCTATAAATTCCCAAAACCATGATACCAATTTGATAGATTAAATTCAAATAAAATACAATGTGTGCAACTTTTTTTCCCAATCTGACACGTAAATAAGCCCAAACAAAAAAACTTTTAGAGATGTGCAATATTATTTTTCTAACAAATCATTGGTGCCAGAAAGAAGTTGACTATTGTTTTTGGCTAATAGACATGATTCCTGATACATATTCAAATCCACCTTTGAATGATACAAAAACCATGATTATAGATGATACCATTTTTGGATATTTATTACAAGCATATACTAGTGTTGAAATTGATTCAATTCCTAACATAGTTCTTCAAAGAGATCATGAAAATGAAAACCATCCCCATTTTGTTAAAATAAAAATCCTTTTGTTGTTACAAATGAAAATCCTCATGTTTACAAAAATGAAAATCCTTATGTTGTTGAAAATGAAAATTCTTTCGTAGATGAAAATGAAAATCATTTTCAACAAGGTGTAACTGAAAATTCAAATGATGTTGATAATGAAAAGTATTTTTTAAAAATTAAAATTAATATTTTGGATGGTCTTCCTACTAAGATATCTTAGAGACAAATAAGAAACCATGCTAATAAAATATATACATAATTTTTTTTATCGAAAAAATCTAGCATTTCAATGTTAACTTGTGATTCAATTGATGAGAATGTGAAAAATGAGAAAAGCAATGAAAATGCTAGGCATTTATGTGAAACACAATAAAAAATATGCATTGGTTAAACATGTTATATCTATTGTTTCTAGTTCCAATGAGTTTATTGGAGAAAAGTATCCATTTTAACATAGGAATGCAGCATGACGAGCTATAACAACTGTTATAGTCAATAAATTTTTTTGGAAAAAAGAATGGTAAAAAATATTAGTGTAATTTTAAACATCCATCCTAAAATATTGGTAAGGTCAGCAAAGAGAAGATTAAGTATTGAAATTTATCCAATCAACCAATGTTATATATTTTTAGTGGTAGACTCCCAATATCTGACCTGAGATTGAATTGTAAAAAAATTATTTTGTTGAAAAATATTGGCATGATAATACAAGGGTATCATATAATACTAGACATGTTTTGAAATTAAGAGTGGGCTCTAAAATTTATGATCCTCATCAAAAACACCTATTAGACACAACCCAAACTAAATTTTATAGAAAATTTTTAGATGAGGTTGTGTTTCCTAGAAATATTACCCTTAGTCAAAGATCATTTGAAAAATGTAAACCTTGGTATATGAAAATCAATAAGCAATGAATATCATTTTTTTTAAACACATATTCAATTTCATTATTACTATGATGTTTTTTGGTATATATGTTGTACTTTACATGTTAACATGATTATGCAAGATTATGCTATTAATATGCCACCTGAAACAATCAAAGAGTTTGTAGTAGGTTCATTTTTTGAAATATCTAATGGGTAATTTTTTTAAAAATTATGTATTTTTGGATAATTAACTAGTTGTGGGAATTTTTAATTATTAGGAGAACGTATGCATGAAATTAGTGAAAATAATTTTGGACAATAATTAGTGGATGTTAAAAGATTTAAGAATGTCGGGTATCCTTTAAAAGATGGAAAATTTGGAAATTGGTGCGAATTAATCATAGAAAAAACTTAGTGTACATGCATTCATGTTACAATTCATGAGTAATATTTTTCCAAACTATGTGAAACACTCAAAATATGCTAGATGGCGTAATGGTCAATTTTGCACATGTAGAAATACATTTACAATTAGTACTTAATGTCGGAGCATCTTGGAGTAGCTGGCAATCCTGTATCAACCAAAAATATGTTTGTTCTTTGTTTTGGATTTCTGTGGTAGCTTGGTAGAAGACTGGAGTTTCCTGGTCTTTGTTGGTAGTTCTCAGTTGTAGCTTGTTTGGTTTCACCGATGGAGCTCGGTGGTTGGAAGTCACTTGGTGATGGTTCTCAGTCATAAATCTACTTGGCTTCACTGATGGGTTTCGTGACTCGGTGTATTCCTTGCTTGGTACTCGATTATCGACTGATCTGGAGTTGCTCGGTTGTTTCCCTAGCGCTCGGTGTTCTTGTTTACCGAATGGTTTATTTTGGTGAATCGGTTTGGCTGACTGGTGCATTTAATTTGGGTCGCACTCCTCAAGTTATGGATTGACCATTAGACGTGTGGGGACCTAGATCTAGCGTGTTGCATTCTTCTATGTGGATCGGATGACCGTTTGGAGGCTGACATGAAGAATTTAATTATTGTATGGCTATTTGAGAGCCGACTGATGTTTTGATGAAGGGTGGTCCCCTTAATACCACAAACACATAACAAAAATAAAGAAACAATTTGCAAGAATAGAAAATGGGCTTCTTATTATCTCCACAAATGTGGAATTACAAATTTGCAGACCAAGGGATACAATTGTTAATGTGTAATAAGATAATGTCATTCCACATGTTAGTGAAGTCCATTTGAATGCGTCAAAGGTTATATGAAAAACTTTGACTGGCTGATTTGCTTCAAATGTATTCAATGTCATGTTAGAGTTGACAAAATTTTATTAATAGTAAAGGGTTAATGAGTAGAGTTTTGGCTTATTTATTTATGGGCTCTATTATTTGATTGAATGGTCAATATTGATTTTATATTTATTTTCAATTAAAAAATAGATAAGTTTTCAAATAAAGATTTTAAGATATTCTATTTATACTGATTTTAATAATTAAGTTGATATTAAATATTTAATTTAATGGTCAATATTAATTTCATATTTATTTACACTAAAATAATGAGGATTTTAAGATATGCTTAGTCCATACTATATACCTATTTTCATATTGAATTCTATTGATTTCAATTGATATTAGTAGATACCTCTATTCACATTGAATTATAATAATGTTAATTGATATTAATTATGATCTACAAAATGATTAATATAAACAATAAAGAATTTATTTTCTTGTAACTTGTGATTTTGAACAAAAATGAAATCATTTAAATTGTGTGATGTTGGAGCCATGCACTCAACAAAACTTGATTCTTGGTGGGCTCATTTAGAGCAATCTAGCTTCACCAATAGCCCAAGAACCCATTAACTAATATTTAATTTAATATTAAAAATATTTATAATAATATTTATCAATGAATATGAAGATATATTTCATTAAATTTCTACAAATCATTTTATTTTTTGAGATTTCTAGGTAGCTAAAATGACATGTAAATCATTCATCGAATTTATTTATTATCAAAATTTATTAAATAAATCTTATTTTTTTCAGATTGTACTCATGCTTGAACTGTAACCACCCATGAACAAACTCACAGAATTTAATAACACAAGAATTCTTGTTCCCTTCATTATAATTTCAATTTTCCTTCAAAATTATAAACATTTACTATTGTTTGTGTTAATTATTTTCTGGACCATAATTAATATCTGTTGAAATCATTACGCCGAGAGGCATCCTATACAGCTGTAGCACAAGTGAGGATACTAGCACAGCATATTCCCAAAAGATATTGTGTACATAAAAAAGATTAGGGAGGAGTTATGTTTAGAAAATAAATTAGAAAACAAATATCAATTTAAAAATACCAAATGACATTAAAAGTTAAAAATAAAATGCCACTTGTACGATTTTAAAACTAATTTAAAATAATAATAATAATAAAATGTCACTTATACCCCATGTGGTGGGTATTATAAAATAAAACTTTAAAAAAAATTAAATTCTATAACCCCCACCACATGGGGTGGGGGACCATGCAGGCAGGCAGCTCTTGGGGGCCCTGCTAGCACAGACGACAGTGGCGGTACCACCATTGTCGCCAATGGTGGTACTGCCACTATCACCATGTGTTAGCAGTGTCATCCCTAATGGCAGCGCAGGGGCAGGGCAGGGGAAGGGTCGGGGGGTTGTGGCCCCGTGCCCTCCCAAATTAATTTTTTAAATTTTTTTAAAATTAAATTACAATGAAATGCCCTCATAAATTTATTTTTTTTAAATTAAATTAAAATGAAGTGCCCTCCCAAATTTATTTTTTTTTTCTTTTTTTCAAATTCCATGATCAATTACGAGCATATTTTGAGAAGAATTTGAAAAGGTGAAGGAATTTCAAGAGGCACCTCTTCAGAATATGAGGAGACAGTTGGATTTTAATATATACAATTGTGTGTGAGTGTTTACACCTTCTTGAAATTAGGACAATTAATAACAATTCAATGAAAATACAAAGGAATTTAATCTAAAGAATTGAAATTAACATCCATGACATCTCATGGTTCTCTATCTAAGCTTGGTGAGTAGAGCTCTTAGCCTATTCTCTACTAGTGACAAATCTAGAATGAGAAAATGATAGTACAATGCTTAATCTAGCTCTCAATTCTCACTATTTGATACAAAGATCAACTCAAATGCTCATGATAATGCTCAATTGCTCTCAAATTGCCTATAGTAATGATGCTTTGCCTTTGAATTCTCTAGTATATTATTGCTCTCAAAATGACTTCTATTTATAGTTAAAAATACCAAATGACATTAAAAGTTAAAAATAAAATGCCGCTTGTACGATTTTAAAACTAATTTAAAATAATAATAATAATAAAATGTCACTTATACCCCACGTGGTGGGTGTTATAAAATAAAACTTTTTTTTAAAAAAATTTTATAACCCCCACCACGTGGGGTGGGGGACCATGCAGGCAAACAACTCTTGGGGGCCCTACTAGCATGGACAACAGTGGTCGTACCACCATTGTCACCAATGGCGGTACTGCCACTATCACCATGTGCTAGCAGTGTCATCCCTAAGGGCAGCGCAGGGGTAGGGCAGGGGAAGGGTCAGGGGGTTGTGGCCCCGTGCCCTCCCAAATTAATTTTTTAATTTTTTTTAAAATTAAATTACAATGAAATGCCCTCATAAATTTATTTTTTTCAAATTAAATTAAAATGAAGTGCCCTCCCAAATTAATTTTTTATTTTATTTTTTAAAATTAAATTAAAATGAAGTGCCCTCCCAAATTTATTTCTTTTTTCTTTTTTTCAAATTCCATGCTCAATTACGAGCATATTTTGAGAAGAATTTGAAAAGGTGAAGGAATTTCAAGAGGCACCTCTGCAGAATATGAGAAGACAGTTGGATTTTTATATATACAATTGTGTGTGAGTGTTTACACCTTCATGAAATTAGGACAATTAATAACAATTCAATGAAAATACAAAGGAATTTAATCTAAAGAATTGAAATTAACATCCAATATGACATCTCATGGTTCTCTATCTAAGCTTGGTGAGTAGAGCTCTTAGCCTATTCTCTACTAGTGACAAATCTAGAATGAGAAAATGATAGTACAATGCTTAATCTAGCTCTCAATTCTCACTATTTGATACAAAGATCAACTCAAATGCTCATGATGATGCTCAATTGCTATCAAATGCTCAAAACTAATGCTCAATTGCTCTCAAATTGCCTATAGTAATGATGTTTTGCCTTTGAATTCTCTAGTATATTATTGCTCTCAAAATGACTTCTATTTATAGTAAAATCCCAAGGGTAGGGGGTAGAGTTATTTAATCATGATTTAGCTTTGGTTGAGTCAAAAGCTTTGAAATGTTTTTCAATGAGGGGAAAATTTAAATGATTGTCTCAAAGGTTTGGACAAAAAGACAAATTTGAGTGGTTGAGATTCAAAGTTGAAAATGTACAATTGAAATTCAACTATTTTGGAGTGATCCATGTGCTTTTGTTCTCAATTCTTATTGGTTGCTCAAATTATGTTGAAAAATATTAGGATTAATTAATTCCATCAATTAATTAAATTAGCCATGTAAGGGAATAGGTTCAATTTGATTTTTGATTTAAAACTATACAATTAATTGATTAAAATCAATTATATAGTGTGATTGATCCCTTTTAAGCTTGTATTTAATTACTTGATGTCATGATTTGATTTTTCCTTTGATTTACCATGATTTTGTCCAATTTTGATTAATAAATGTCCATTTAAAATTGATTTGATCCATTTTGATGAGAATTAAAGCATTTTTGTTAAGATTTTGCAAATTTGATGATTTTAAGACACCTGCCCAGTTTTGGGTGTCTAAAAATGCCCCTCTTTGAATTGATGTGCGTAGTGCATTGATTCAAAGAAAATTTCATGTCCTGATCACTAATTTGATACTTTGATTGATACAAAACTGATTTGAAATTGATTTGATTGATAAAACCTAATTTGAAAAATGATACAACATGCCCCACTGATAATAGTTTGAAATTTTAATGCCCCAGATTCAATATTGATGTAGATTTGATGTTGATGCAAACTTGATACTCTAATGATGCCCCCTCAAAAATGAAATAGATTGATCTCCCGATAGAAAAATGATGAAATTGATTGATAATTGATCCAATTTGTTTTCATTTCTGAAAAACATTGATGATGGTCCTGGCAACAAAGCATGCCCCAATTTGATGAAAGAATTTGATGAGAAAAGCTATGATCGAGAAATGTTGTTGATGTCTCTAGATAAGTTGATGTCAGTCAGAATCACTTGGTTGATGTTGTATTGATGTCAATCAGATAGAATAGAAAACTGATAAGATAGATATTTTTCTCTCTCGATCAAGAGAGACAAAACAATGATTTTCCTTCCTCATGATATAGAGTTAGGAGATTTGATATGCTCAAGAAGAGAAAATGATAGGATAACTTGATTGACGTTAGATGATCAATTGGATGATTTGACTAATTGATATTCAATTTGATATGATTTGATGGGAAGATTAATGGTGGGAGGCTGATAGATAGGGTCATTTGATACATAGCGCCGCCACCGCCAAAGCAGAGAAGGAGGGGTGGGGTAGGGTTCGGTCCTCCCCCCCAAATATTTTATTATTAAATTTATTTTTTAAAAATCAAGTTTTAAATAAATAAATTCATTTTTTTGATACATACATTTTTAAAAAAAACACAAACAGTGTTAACTTATATGTATATTATATATATTATGTATATTAGAATATATATTCATATCATGTGATATATATATTTTTTAATATATATAATGTATATATATATCTTATAACATAAAATATAAAAAAAGTTTATTATAATATATATATTAATAACATATGTATATATATAACACTATGTTATATACATATATATTAATATACATATAGATAACTCATGAAGATATAAATTTAGAAAATATTTTGTATTTTTTTTTTTTGTTAACATATAGAAAGTACATGTTTTACTAAATCTGAATGTTTATTTTTTTGTTCCACATTCGTGCTCATATTAGCTAGTTCATATATAAGAGGAATATTTTATTTATTGCTAATTAATTTATGTGTTTCTAACACAATATATAATGCCCAGAATTCATTAATTTAGCCCATAACATACTAATGCCTAAACATATTTATGTGTTAATTTTATGAAAACAGTCCATAGGATTCATATATTTCAGAAAGATACAAAACTATAAATTCTGGAGCATGGGAATTATTTACATGCTAAAAATTTCTGCTTTTAATAGAACAATGAATGTAGAAAATTTCTTTAATTTATTAAACACAGGATTTATAGGAAAACTAACCTCATAATAATTTCCTCTCATGAATTCGACATTAGTATTAACATAGAAATCAAGAAATATTTCCTTTTTTTTAAATCATCATAAAATAACATATGCAGGGAAATGTAACAGACTAGGTCGTAGAGTTGTAACTTAACTTTGATACCAGAATGTAATGCCCAAAATCCACTGGACATTACACAGCATATTCAAACTCTTAATCATATCCAAATGCTCAGTTTAATACAATAAAATAGAAAATATTTAAATGACAATTGAACATTAAAACTTTTATTACATTACAGAATTTAAGTAAAATGAGAAGTAATTTTATCATCATGTGCATTTGCTGGGAATTTAATTTTTGAAACAGAATTATAGAATATGCAGGATTTTTGGAACAAATATCAACTGAACATTTTCAAAACCATATCCATTTCATGTTCATAAATGAAGGAAGCTAAATTAAAATTACATTTATAGATTCAGCAATTTAACTATTCAAGAAGCAATAATTTTACTAAGGAATAACTTTGAAATACAACTAGTAATAGAACTTTCTTTCAAGAGGAAAACATATAAGCCTTATTTCCAGCCTTTCATTATTACAAATACAATATCTTGGAAAACATTATGAGTAGAACAAGATTACTTAAACTCAATACACTAGTGATCATTTCTTTAAAATTCTTTCTTTCAACTTAATCTTGAAACTTCAACTTAAATTTCATCTTTCACCAAGCAACAAAACCTGCAACATAAAACATCATCCACATGACCATGGAGGCTTACCTCCCAGCCTAGGCCATTTCATGGCCACCCCTGGGCTAGGGGAAATAAGAATTGGATGGGTTACAAACAAACAACACATACATAAACATTCAACCACAAATTGGAAACAAATCAAGCACAAATAACTCCCTTCCCAAGCTTGCACAAAGGATTCAAAGATTGGATCCATAGATGGGTGAAGGTGGAAACTTCTCATATAGAGACACCTTTCTTATACCAAACCAGAATTTCAATATTACTCACTTTCCTTCACAAGGCCCTTCCAAACATACAAATCAACTCCATGAGCATCAACACATCCCTTATGACCCCCAAACAAACATAAGAAGACCCTCAAGGATGCCCATACATCCAAGTTTTCATACATAAAGAATTCTCAACTAGGCCCTTCACCCCAAGTCCTCCTCAAATCCTCCCAAGGATGAGGAGTAAACTTGCACACCCATAAACATGAAGCAAAACAAGATGACAAAACAAAATCAAATTCATAAACTCACAAAGAAACTATGCAATACAAGATTCACACACAAGATACTACAATTCATAAAATTCACACAAGTTCATCTTCTCAAAGAAGCTACACAACAATTACATGATAGAGCCACCAACCTTTCTCCTAAGCAATGAAAAATTGGAATGTTGAAGAAGAGCTTCCCTTGATTCCTAGCTTGATTTCCTAGTGTAGGAGCACCCTTATAAGGACTCTCACCATCACCAAATTTTGTTGTGACTACTAGCCTAATGAAGGCTTGTAATTAGAATAAGAGTTTTTAACTCACTTGGTATGTGTAGACTTAGCTAAGGTCCTAGAGTCATAGTTGAGTCTTCCAATTCTATTTGAACAGTGACTCAGGGCATGATGTCATCCTAAGGTCACCCTTGGTTTAGATTGGTCAAAGTCTTGAAATAGGCGTTTGGGATGTTTTAGCACAAGTGTGCCTTGTAATAGACCTAAGAATGGTCTTAGGAGTTAGTGAGAGCAAAAGTTTCTCAAGCAAGAAAAAGTTTCTCAAAAAGTTGCTAGCAATTTTTCCTTATGAAGGTCTAAACCTTACCAAAGTGGTTCTAAGCCCTAACCAAGATCGAACCCTGAGGAGGAGACTATATTTGACCTAAAAAACCCTAACTCAAGGGTTGGCAATCATTGTGTATGGCTTTTGTACAAAGGAACCAAATTGTGACAGCGAAAGTATGTGTCAGTCAGTGTTATTAGCATGATTGGAAGGAGTTAATAGAAATTTTATGAAATCTTTGGCATTGTAAATTTTTATCAGTGTATAATCTTTCATTTGTGTGTTCTTAGAGTAGTTTCTTTGTTTTCTGGTGTGTGTTTTTGTGTTTGTTTTTTAACTGCCAGTCCCCTATCTAGTTTGAAGGGGTTTGTAATGTAGGGTCTGTAACTCCTATCCCCACTGTGGAAACACCATGGGTCTTTGGGATATGGTAATTTAGACCCTACCCTATACATATTTGTAAGCAGGGTCTTGGAACACATGTGAAAGCAATTTAATGACCAAGCCCTAAGCGAGACTAAGCAGTGCCCGACTAGGTGTGGTCAGCAGAGAAGAAGCTCTAGAGGACAAGGGAGAGAGTTTCATGACAAGCCCTTTTGAGGAAGTCAAGAGGCATGAATGAAGGTTCAATTTTGTAAAGGAGAGAGTTATATCAATCTAGCAAAGGTGTTAATGAATATATACAAGCCCTATGATATAGAGAAGCCCAAAAAGCCCTAGAAACCCTCATTTCTAGTAGAGGCACTGTACCGACAGTTAAAGCCCCAAAACCCCAAAAATCCTTGAGGGTTGGGAATTTGAGTAGATGTTCCTTTGGAACTTTAGCCTTGGTTTTGTGGAAGAAGGGGGTCAAAAGTCCTACAAACCTAGAGAGGGGGCCTAATTGGGGCTCTATCTAGTAGCCCTATTTTGTGAAGAAACTATGAAATCGGGTGTCAACCCAAATTCATCAATACCTTAGAGTTTCTTTATTTGGTGCAAAAAAACCTTGTAAGACAACATTTCCCTTGTCAGATTCTGTGGAGTTGATTGAGTCTTGAAAACTCTTATTGGTCTATGTAAGGGAATGGAGCTAGGAAGAGTGCAAATAAGCTAGGCGAAAGAAGAGTTTACTATTGGTGCTAAGATTGGGCTAGGTCAAGGGATTCTATAGAAGAAGGGAGTCCTATAGACCAAATTGAGTGTGTAGAACACACTAGGATCCAAGATGAGGATTACAGAGCATAGACTAAGCTAGTCTATCCCAATCTCCCCATCATTTCCTTCTCCAATCTACTAGCAAATCTCTCTCTAGTCCTCCTCTCACTCCCTCCACAAATCTAGCATAGACAAGATGATGAAGTTCCTAATTCCTAAGCTTCTATCTCCTAAAGACACTCAAAACATTCCTCTCTCATTCCCTCTTCCCAAAACAAATTAGGTTTCTAGATAATAGATAAAATGACACTTGCCCTTGCTATAGAAATGGGATGAAATTCAACACATGGGAAAGTGAGGCAACCTAGAGAACATTACCATTTTCGTCATTACCAAATATGGCCCATTTAGAGAGACAAAATGGAGGCCTAGGGAAGTGGAAATGGTAGAAAAAGGCCCCCTACCCATGTACTAGACTTGGGGCACTAAAACCCAACCTTAACTACACCCTGGGACTCCACAAAACCCCTCAAAAACCCTAGTTAAACTTGCATCCGAATATGAAATATTGATAACACAAATCTTGGTTCCCTAAACCACCAACCTAGCCTAGGGATACACAAGACAAATCTAAGGAAAGGGTGTGGTCCATATTCCAATCAAGCATGCCATCTCATCCCGATGATGTCAAGTGACACCTCAATGAAGTACACATCACATAACACACTTGGCATGCTTAGTGGACAGATTACATTTATATTTTCACAAAATGAAATTTACTTCTAATAATGCACTTACAAACAATAACAACCACATACACACATGCATCACATTTACAAATAAAATCACATTACAATGAGTTCGTTCTCTTCTTAGAGCTGACCTTGGTTTTAAATTGATTGCACTTAGATCCATCCTTGTTTCCCCAAATTTACAACCATGGCCATATTCCTGCACACTCGATTTCGATGTCAGTACCTCATAAACTCTTGCATTACTAATCATATTGAAAGTGAAATAATAATCATCTTCACATGATAAATATAAATAAACTGCATTTCATGAATCATAACATAATCCACATTATACCCTAATTCTTCAAGCATCAAAATATCAATTCAATTTTCACATAAGCATGTAACCCTAAGTTAATCTGAACTATTGCACTATTAGCTTTTACTATTCTATAAGATAACATAACAAATGCAGAATTCAGAATGCATATATCATAAGGTAAGCATGAAACCATTACAAGCATATAACGAGTACGACTAATATCATCAACATATAAATTTGTTATAACCATCTCATAAGGTCTAATGATAGAAAAATAATAATCCAAAATAGGTCTAGTGTCTCTAAACAATGTATCAACAAGGTAAGCCAAAAGTCAAAACAACTATTGAGCTAGGATGGGTTGGGGTAGGACCTCACATAGTATTAGATTTAGATTTTATATTGTATTTAGATTTTGATTTTGATTTAGTTTTTAGTATTTTATTTGGATTAGGATGAAAATGAATATCATGATCAATAACTATTTTTGACATAAAAAATACATTTAGAAATAAAATTTCAGGAACAAGTCATAACTATATCCACTTATATAATCATGCATTTTAATCTTGCAGATGTAGAACTATCATTGATGGGTATTCAAGCTATTCTTCAAGAAGTTTATTTCCATATTTCATTCCCAATGGAAAAGGTGGAATAGATTGTATGGAAGGTTTTAGCGATGAATATTAAAGGTCTAAATCTAAATACTAGACCAAAAGAAAAGGAAACATCTCTCGAATTAAAAAAAATTAGTGCTAGATGGCTTTCAAAAAATCAAAAAGCGAAATGGCATTCAAAAAAATCAAAATGTCAAATGTGATTTTGATTTTTTGGATTCTCTTTTTCAAATTTGCTTTTGCGGATTTGTTTTTTTAGATGTCACATAAGAATACAGTCATAAAAGTATATATAAGTTTATTTAATAATATATAGTCCTAAGATTTAATTATTCCAAGAAATTAAGATTATAACTAACTTTTTTTAGAAACATATTACTCTAAAAAGAATAATAGAAAAATATAAAGAAAAAATAGATACCTCTTATTTTTCTAATTTACAATTAAGATGTTTTTATATTCTTTATATTTTTCTATTATAATATAATTATTTTAGAAAAGTAGAATATTAATTAAGCATAAAAATAATATAGAAACATCTTACTTTTCTAATAATAATAATTTCTTTATTTGTATTATTAATCATATTTAATGAGATCTTTGAAAGTAATAGGATTACCATGAACAGTATTTTTTAGAGAGAAATAATTCAATCTTCAATATACATTTAATATAAGTCCATCATTAAAGAAAGGGATCATGAGATTTTTGAAAATATTAATTCATAATTTGTTATATATAATCATTTTAATTATTTTTTCAAATTCAATTATGTAATATTTTTTGAATTAATGTTTCAAATCAAAACATCATCCTAAATTGAGACTTACACAACTAAATTGAGACTTAACTCTAACAGGAAATGTTAATGTTTCAAATCACAATATTACCTTAAATAAATTGAGACTTAAATGTAACACTAAATTAAATTGAAACCTGACCTTAAACAAATTTAATTATAACTCTAACTCAAATCCTATTTAAATATTAAAACAACTTAAACTTTAACCTCGACCAAAAACTAGAGTCTACCATAAATATAATACCAAACCTAACCTAACCATAATCATAAAATATTTTTTGAATTAATGTTTCAAATTAGAACACCACCCTAAATTGAGACTTACACAACTAAATTGAGACTTAAATTAACAGTAAATGTTAATGTTTCAAACCACAATATTACTCTAAATAAATTGAGACTTACCCAACAAAATTGAGACTTAACTCTTAACACTAAATTAAATTGAAACCTAACTTTAAAATAAATTTAATTATAACTATAACTCAAACCCTAATTAAATATTAAAATAACTTACACTTTAACACTGACAAAAACTAGAATCTACCAGAAACCTAACACCAAACCAAACTAAACCATAAGCATAAACCTAACT